>JAWLRI010000596.1:3864523-3923752 GCA_034781795.1 Crypturellus tataupa
CCCCCCCCCCCCCCCCCCCCCCCCCCCCCCCCAAAAAAAAAAAAAAATCCATGCAAACAAGGTTCTGTAACATATCCAGAGAGAATCCAGAGCTACCTCTTTTGCATCTCCGTATTAGCTAACAGCTTTTAACTTGATGAACACTGCCAAGGAACTTCTGTAATATTGTAGCCTCTGTGCTGAGGGAATACTGAATGGACTTGTGCAGCCACAGTCTGTGCCACATGCAGGAACATGCTGCATGTGTTCCTGTCTTGCAAATCCTTTCTCATCTCCAAGGGAAATGATTCCCTTCACCAGGGTCCTCTTTTCCTGGCAGGTGGGGGCAGAGGGGAGAGAATTTTCACTGGGACAGAAAACTGGGAAAGTATAAAGAGCACTGGGAAGGCCCCTTTTGCATTGTTACTTGTTGACTCTGAATTCTGGAAGCTGTTCTGCTGTCTCGGTGATGGATGATTCTTATAAACCATGAAATGCTCCATTTTGAATCCTACTAAGTACCTCACTTAAAGAGAAAGTTCAGTCACCTTTAATGTATGTAGGTATATACATACAGTGTGTGTAGCTAAAACGTGGCTTGTTTTGTTCTCTTGATGAATTTTGAAATTGGCTATTTCCTATGGATACTCTTATACCTGTCACCAACTAGTCTTCTTACATTAGAAAGGAACCAAAAAATAACGGACTTAAATGTCTGAATTTGGTGTAAAGAGTTTCTCCAAAGATGGAGCGAGTTTCCTGGGCACCTCATTGTGAACATTTATTTTTCTTAATATATAAACTGTTTCCAGTCATGAAGTGCAAGTTAAAATGATTTTTAAAAATATGCAATCTGATTAACATTCAACTGTGGTCATAAGGTGTGTGTGTTGGGGGTGGGGAAAGGGCAGATGTAGGAACCCAGGAATGTTTCTTCCTCACTTCAGAAGCAGTAGATGTAGTGACTTTTCAGCAGAAACAGTTGCTGATATTCAAGATGTGTATGTGTGCATCACCTCTGGTTGTCTTGTTGCAGCAGCGTGGGTATTGTTACTTGTGTCTCAGTAACTCAGCAGAGGACAGCCATACTTGAAAGGATGATTTTAGCATCATAGAATATCAAAGGGTGTGTGTATGTATGAATGTATATATATGTGTGTGTATGTATATGCATATATATGTGTGTGTGTGTATATATATGCATATATATGTGTGTGTGTGTATATATATGCATATATATGTGTGTGTGTATATATATATGCATATATGTGTGTGTGTGTATATATATGCATATATGTGTGTGTGTGTATATATATGCATATATGTGTGTATATATATGCACACACACAGATGTACACACACATATATTTGTGAAATCATTTGAAGTCTTTATTTTGTAATTTCTAGGCCTGGCTTTGTCTCCCTGTCAGAATAGGACTCTACTTATTAAACCCTATCTTTTAGCACAATTGAAGTCCTTTGTTTTCCACTGGGATATTGCTTTGCATTAGCTGAGCTGCTAATAGTTAAGACAAGGAGTTGCAGTAGCAGCATGAGATGGCCAAATGCCCAGTGTGTTACTAGCCTGAGCCGAGCTTTAAGCTGCTTTATCTGTGACTCCTCATTGACTAGTCAGTGTGCATTTAAAGGCTTTAGCCTTGCTTTAAAGCACATGTGAATAAGATTTTGGTTTGCAGACTAACACTTCTGTAAGACAAGAGTGCTGTGTTTTGGCATGCCCACTGAGGAAGTTTTGCATGCATTTGTGCTGCAAAGTCTCTTTCTCCTTTTTGTGTTGCCCTGTAGTCTCTTTGTGGATGTCCAGGAACATTTTGATCAGTTCCATTTCAGCAAAACAACACCATGCCTGTGCGCCTCCAAATATAAAGCTTGCAACTCAAGTTCTGGTTCTCATTTTGTGCAGCCCATGTGTGAAAATTGCTGTTCTGTGTTCTGAGAAACTTGAGGTCAACTTAGCATTGTATACCACCCGCTGCAGCTCATGTCCTTGCAAGTATAAGGAAGAAGTAAGCTGCGAAGAAGAAATTAAAGCAGGATTACCTTTAATTTGTCTTTTCATGATTTATCTCTTCAGTCTGTGTCTTTTTTTTTTTTTTTTTTTCCCCTCCTTTTTTTCCTGTTTTCTGACTCCTGCTTTGCAGGGCCTTCTATCTTAATAGTGTTGTTTTCTTGTGTGTTTTCTTTTTTTGCCCCTCCAACTTCCACATTTACTAGAATTTGTACCATCTGCCATATTCCTTACTTTCCCTTTGCCCTGACTGGTGATCACTTTAACAGGTCTCGTGCTGCATAGAAGCCTTCGTATAGGTTTGTCTTTTGTGATGTGGCAACAGAAACATTTTACCATGTTTTGCTTTGGGAGGGAGGGATAGGAAAAGGCATAAAAGGGAAGGGGGAACTTGAGACAGTGAACTGTCTGTGAACTGTTCCTCCTAGAAGCAGAGGATCTCATTGTTTTTTTCCTCCCAACCACTAATTGAGCTTGAAAAGAAATTAATTGACTGTAGCAGTGTAAATGTTTCATGAGTATTTCCAATTCTTGATAGTTTGAGTAACCTACCATCTTCAGTCCATCTCCTGAAATGGAGAACCCATTTGTAGTTCCTTCCTCTGGCTCTGATGGTTCTTATTTCACAGCCTGTTAATCAGCCTGTGCACTCAAATATGTTATGCAGTTTTCTTTGTAATGTTAGTGCACTTTTCACTGCTACTTCTGCTCTCTGGCTATGTAGATGACTTGTAAGGGATGCTCAGGCTGCTCTTGGTCAGTGCAGAATTTTTACCGAACCGACTTTGCTGTAGAGATTGCAGCTGTTGATTATTGCTTATACTGTAAAAGATGGAAATTGCATCCGTTAGCCACGTGACATCCACAGTCTCTTAGCACAAATGGAAGATCCAAAATTTCAAAAAAATAAAGAACCTGAAGAAAAGGAATTGAAAAGTGTGTGTGTGTGCATGTTTTAAACTACTTCGGAGTAAACAGTTTATCCTTAATGTGGTCATTTATACCTGCTGATGTCTTCCTCCAGGGCCAAAATATACTTCCCACTGACAGAAGCATTCTCTCTTTAAGATTTAGGAGCAGGATGATGTTCTTAGTAAGCTCATAATGTCCTCATCTTATTTCCTCTTTTCTTTACTCTTTTCTGTATCTTTATGTTAGATTATTGCAGAAAGAACAATGTGAGCACTGAATAAGGCTTTTGTCAGCTAATGAGCTAGTGGAGAGATGGCATGTTACTGCCTCTGTCAGATAATGAGCAGCAGATGGTGCAGATTTGGAGCATGGCACATCATCCGTGGTAAGTGCTTGACATAACAGGACCCAGAATTACAGACACACCAAATATCCAGAACTCCAGATTTTTCCTTCATCCTTATTCAAGATTCCTTTCTTTCATGCCAAGCTTGTGTGCTTGGCTGTGAGCAAACAGTGCATGCAATGACCAGCTGTGTTAGTCCAAGGTTGTGGGCTGGAAATATCTTAGACAAGGATTACTCATTCTTGTGGTAGGACCTTCTCTATCTTGCATGTTTCCATTTCCAGCTGTCACTATTGCTTATTCAGGCCAGAATATAAAGGTAAACAGGTTTCTAGATCAGTGATAAAGGCTATCTGGTGGGAGCTTATAGAAAGTTAACCAAGCAACAGACCATCAATGGTGCTCATAAGAGTGCACTGTTTTGCACCAGCATCAAGTGCTGACCTCTATAGGAACATCAGGAATTAAAGTAGTAAAATTTCAGTTCATCACCCTGTCAGTAGATCTCATCTGACAGTTTCACAGAGCAGACATGCTGAGTAACAGGGATTAAGAGTCTTTACTCTTCCATGAGGAATGAAAAATGTTTTCATTAAATTTAAAGCTTCGTGACATGGTGGATTTTGACTAGCATTCCCCAGGCAGGCATTGAATTGCCTGCCAAGCAAGCAAGCATCCCTGAAGGTTAACTTGGTCTCTTGTCTGATTGCAAACATGCAGTTCCTCAGCACATGCTTGCAGGGATCCTGTTGTACTTGGGACTGATAGGTATCTGCGTTCAGCATGGGATAGAGAACCAAGCTTTAGTAGGGTCCAAGTCAGTAGGCTGAATTTCATAGCCATGTAACCCCCTACTCAAATTTGGCAGACTGGGAAGCCAGCTAAATCCAGATGCCTATCAGATCTGGTAAGAACATTTCCGGCCCTTTATTAGGGAAGTGAAGCCCTTGGGATATGCAGTGAAGCCAGGGCTTTTGTAGCTTTGTGGATTTTGGTGGCCAATAACATACTACCGTGGAACGTAAAATAAGTAGATGCTACTGTAGAATGAAGCTGTTCGTTTTTTTTGTGGGGTGTTATTGTTTTCTTTTCCTTTTGGGTTTTTGGGGTGTTTCTTTTTTTTTTTTTTTTTTTTTTTTTTTGAGCAAGTATTAGTGGGCAGCAAACGTGCTTCATGGCCTTTCTGTTTTCTTACGTTTTTTGCCGTGCTTCTGTTCTCATTCTTGTAAGCATCCTTAACTGGCTTTAGCAGGGTAATAGAGCAGTACTTGAGATCACCCTGTAATTGTTTGATCAATGTTGACATGTTGGTACATAAATCCTTCATTTCTTCTTTTCCTATGCATCTCAACTATATTTTTTCCCTGATTTTTCTATTCTACTGAAGAACCCAAGTTATGTGTGTTTATAGATAATATTAAAAATGTCCTTATTTTTCCTCATAGCATTCTACATCTCTTTTTCCAATGTTGAGTATATTTTCAGTTTCACCTAATCTATCTAAATGCATATAGCATTTTCTGTGAATACTTCGTAGTCTCCAAAGACTTTATAAAACCCCTGTAGTATTGTTTTGTAGCGGCATACAGTTGTGTGTGCCTAGCACGGATAAACTGGCATCATTCATGCCTCTGTATGATCCAGCACTTGCTTACTCTTTACTCCCCATGTTGGCGGGGAGTTTACCTGCATTAGCAATACATTGTGGTTTGTAAATGCTGCCCACAGGAACCATTTCCAAGCTTTTCTCCAAGCTTTCTTGCATATTTTTGTTCCAATTTAAAAAACACCTATCAGAGAAATGTTTACTGCTCCCTCTGGTGTTCACTTGCAACAGATTTTACTGATTCATATTTTAAAGAACAGAGTCCACAGGAAAATGTTTCTAACAAACAAATGTACATAATATGGGCAAGATGTAAAGAGTCTTTATGAAAATGCCAAATGAAATTTACACTTTCTAATTAAGGCTGGATTTCCGGGATTGTGCGATTAATCTTTTCCTATGCTCTAAAACCTTTCAGTTGGAAAATTGAAACTCTTGTAGAACAAAGACAGGTTTGTTCTATATTCATGTGTAAACTGTTACTTCAGGTGCATATTGACTGATTTGGTTACATCCACCTTTTTGTACAAAAGAAATAGTTCATGAAGAACTATTCTATGAACTGTATATATTAAAACTTCAACATGGAAAGAGTGAAAATTTTTAAGCGGGAGATGAAGGGGAAGAAAAAAGGTGCACTGGAACCCAGTCTGGCTCATCAAGTGGGTCTCTCCTTGGAGAAACTGCTGAAAGAAAGAACTGCTGTGCTAGCGGGAAGGAAAGGAGGAGGACCTACTGTGGGCCTAATTAGCCTCAAGCAGACATCGTGCAGAGAACCCTCAGATGAGGTTTGTCAGGCTGCTTTGTCTTGCACTCTTCACTGACTGATGGGAAGTAGATTTAAGAGGAATCTTTGGACTTGTTGCTTCCCTATTAAAAGAGGTTCAAGGGATTTGCCTTTGAGATTAGGAATTTGCTTCAAGTCTACTCTACAAGATGATTAACTGGAATTTAGTAAGATATGTTCTCATGCTTTTTCCCTATGTAAATCACAAAATTAAAATAGTGACAGATAAAGCTGACTAATAAACAGTTGTTATTATGTACCCAAATCTGCTTTCTGGTGATGATCTGTCTTTAGATATTTGTCCTAATCTCTCCTTAGCTTTTGCTGTGAGAGCAGTCAGATTCATGGCTCACATATTGCTAAGTAACCAAATCTTCTAGCTGGATAAAAAAAAAAAAAAAAAAAAAGCAGTGAATAAAGTTCCTGCAGAGCCAGTAGGCTCTGCAATCTCGTTATTTCATGGCTGTTTATTACCACAGTACAATTATTATAGCTTATTTTTGGGGGGGTTAGCTACTCTGCAGAGTCAGAGTCTAATGAATAGCTTTCATGTAGAGGAACAAAGGGTACAGAATAATTTTGGCTGTTATCCTTCTAAATACTAGGCTTTAGGACAGACAAGAAGAGCTCAGTGCAGCATTTTGCTAATAAGAAATGTCTGCCCAATTCAATAGTAACATCAGT
Source organism: Crypturellus tataupa (assembly GCA_034781795.1). Taxonomy (NCBI): domain Eukaryota; kingdom Metazoa; phylum Chordata; class Aves; order Tinamiformes; family Tinamidae; genus Crypturellus; species Crypturellus tataupa. The sequence continues at coordinate 3,870,867 of JAWLRI010000596.1, forward strand.
AAGTTGTAGGGATTGTCTAACATAGCTGGGATCTAGAAATGCAACACAAGATCCAAGGCCAAGATCCTTGATAGGACTAATCCTACTCATCTGTAAAGATTACTGACTTGGCCAAAAAGAAAAAAAATGGTAAGGCATCAGTTAATGTTAGTTAACAGCAGTCTCTAATGCCTTAGAGGAGAGGGCAATCTGGTGTTTTCAAGATATATGTTCAAATCACTGGGAAGCACGATCTAAAGGCAGCAGAATAGTTGGTAACTGAGGTAGCAAACACTCACTTGTTTCATTGAATGAATGTGTTATGGGGGGTGAGCATGGAGGATGACCACACCAGCACAAGGGGCAACATAAAGGCATAGAGAATTTAGAAGCAATGTATTAAAGTAACCAAACAGATTTTAGCAGAGTTTGAAGCTGCTATAACTATTGTAACTATTGTACTATAGTAACTATTGTAGTTATAGCAGCTTCAAACTCTGTCTGCTAAAATCTGTTTGAAATGGTTGAGGTGTGGGGCTTAAGGATTTTTTTGTGAGCGTAATCTGGGAATTTAGGTCTCTGTTCACATACAGTACTAACAATCTACCTTTTGTGGTTTCCTACCCTAAATTTTATCTCTGGTATATTCCAAATGCTTTGAAGAAGGCATAATCTATAATGAAAACTGAAGTAGTTTCTCTCTCTCTCTCTCTCTTTTTTTTTTTTTTTTTCCCTTTCCCCTTTACTATTTATGTTTTTTTGTAAAGGAAAAAAGTGTAACGGTAATGCTGGGGTTAAGAAAGAGATAGGTATGTTCCCAAACCATGCATACTGGAGGGCCTATGCCAATAAAAATAGCTGCAGTCAAAGTGGATTCTGTATATTTATATTTCTTGAGTAGCTGTTGTGATGTACTGGGATTCCAGCTGTTGTGCAAACAACCATCTTGCCAAACTGTGCAAAAATAACCTTTAGTTGTCCAGTTACTTATAGCCAAGAAAATTTTTGATTTTTTTTTTTTTTTTTTTTTTGAAACTAATGTGTAACTTTTTTGCGCTTTTTAAAATCCAAATTATTTCTTCTGTAAATTCTAGTTAGGAAAGGAGTTTCTCCATAAAATGTAGTTCTATATATACCTGTAGAAGGCCTCTAGACTATTGTTCACAGCTTACTGAGTGCTTTAAAGTCTTCTGTTTTTCTTGCAGCTTCTTGCTATCTCCTGATTGTTCTGAAATACTGTAGGTGGTATATTAGAATATCAAGCAATAAATACCTTTCAGATACAACTCCCAGTTCCCAAAATCTGGAGAAAAGTCCTGAAGTTCCTGGAAAGAAATCTAATGTAGTCTTCAAAGTGAGACCATAAGTGTTGCCAAACCTTCATCTGCAAGTCATCAGTATGTCATATCAGCTTTGCTTAGCTTAGAGTATAAGCTTGAAAGTTGAGAAGCTTTGCTAATAATATAGTAAATCTTTTAGCTCTTTAGCTGTAATATTTCATGAGAGCTAGAGTTGTGTCTGAACCATATATGCTGCGTGTGGAGCCTTGCTTTCCTTGATCAGTGCATTACAACTATCAGTCCTACTTACCTGATTCCTTTGAAAAACCAAAAATCAAGTTCAAATGACTAATCAGTTGCATCGAGACAGAGTTTCAAACTAAGCTTCACTGGAGCAAAAGAGCTGGTATCAGTGCAGCTGCAGAAGGGTACTGAACCCTGATGCAGAAACATTGAGAGACTGTGCTGTGTTTTGGGAAATCAAACTCAACAAGTCAGACCTTAAATCAACAGCGCTCCTTTTAGTCTGCGTGGTGGCTAGCTTATTCAAGTCTGCTCATTGCATTATAGTAAAGTGCTGACAGTCTGACAGTACTTCATAGTTAATAATTATTCTTCTACTTGCCTGTGATATATATCTTGCAGAAGTAGAACTGGCAACACCAAGATTTTGTCAGGTGCTTGCTAGGTGCTGGACAGCAATTCTTCAGCAGAGCCAAAAGAAAATCCAGATTTCCTGGTCTATAATCTGTTTTCAGCATAAGACTGGCATTATGAGGCAAAACGGTCTTCCTAGTGCCATGGTAGTTGAGATGCCCCAGGAATCCAGCTTCTATTGCAGCACTCATGAAAAGTGAAGTCAAGGAGATTACTTCTAAAATCCCTTACTATCTGCTTTCAGGTATGCGTTTGCCATTATGACTAGTGGGTAATCAAGCATCAAGGTTTTGATAGCATTAGTTCTGAGTAAGAGGGGGCAGGTGCAGGAGCTTGGGTTTATAATAAGAGTCAAAAGAGAAACTGAGCTGGGAGAGGTTAATGATAACCTTTGGCAAAATGCTTTGTCAACCACTAGTTGAAAATCTCCCTCTCCAGTGCACGAGGAAAACTCAGAGTGCTTTTTGACCGTCAGGGCCACTGGAACATACACTTAAGTGAAGCTTTTAGCAGATTTCTTAGGTAGGTGGCAAACATCAGAATTTTTAAATAAAGCTCAACATTAAGCAATGCATGAAATGAGCATCCAAGGCAGCTGCTTTTTTTTTCTTTTTTTGTTTCTTTTAGTCACTTATTTGGATGGCTCAAAAACTGAATATCAGACTAGAATTAACTCTGTTTTTCCTCCTGATTAAGTGACCAAACAGTTACAATAGATTTCATAATGAAGTGACTGTGCTGAACATTTCATTTGGAGCTCAATTACAAAAAAAAACCCACTACATGTGATTAAGGGGAAATGCAATAGAAGCCTTGCATTTGATAGCTTTTTATAAAGGAGTGCAAGGATTGTGGTGCTAATTATTTAATCCTCCTGCTGGTATCCTATATATGGGATTTAGGAAGTAGGCCCTTGTGAAAGCTTGACACTGACACATTTTTAACAGTTGGGTAGAATTAGCAGCAAAATAGGGAATAGAGTTCCCTATAAGGACACCACACATCAGTGCATATCAGTGATCTGATGTGCAAAACTGATATGCTGTAAGGAGTGTTGTTCTCTCCTCCTGAAGTACCTTAGGACAAAATTCAGTTCTGCTAGTATGAATCCTGAGTAACTTGATAACTTTGAAATTGTGGTACATTTATACAGCTGACTTAGAATTTGTCCTTTTGTATGATATTATTATTCATGTGTTTTTATTTAACAAGAGGCTTCTAAAATACTTTTTTTGTGAGAATGTTTTCACAAAATACCTGAAAATTGAGTTTTTGACCATGCTATTAGCTGATATCTCATCTACTTTGTGACAGTTTTGAAGGATGTTTAGAGTTCTAAACTATGAAAGATTTTTTAAGGACTTAACTATTTGACAAAGGAGAAATAAAGGCCATCATTGTCTCAGTACTCCTGCTATAAAATACTTTTTCCCCTTTTCAAAGGAATTAGTTGCATCTTTCTGGTGCTGACTCCATTGGCTTTTAAAATTTATTTTAGTACTGTTCTTCCCCTTTAACTGTAAATTATAATGTAGATATTGCCCCTGTGAGTGAGTGATGGTTATTCTGTTGCAGGCAACCTCTTATGATTCCTATGGGCTAATTTGACTGATTGTTAGAAAATATGACTGCCTTTCTCTTAAGTTTCTTTCACCAGCTTCCCACCAATGACTTTTCACGAGAGAGATCTAAGTGACAAGACAGGGAGCAGAGGCAAGATGGTTGCAAGGACTTGATGAATGCTCTGAAGTGGCTGTATTTTAGATCGAAGCCCATTGAGTTAAATAGTTGTCCTGGAGAACTCCTATCATTATGGACTATGTGTTGATTTTATACTGGAAATAGTATTGAAGTGTTAGCCTTTAGATAGGTAAGAGAAAGCAGAGGCAGTGAAACTTGTCAAACTGTTGGAGAGCCCTGGTGAGACCTGTGAGTGAACAAAAGTTGCGTTCACGTGCAGCACGTGACTGACTGCAGGTGGTAATAGCGATTAGGGCTTGTATCAGTCACTGACTGGGGTGAAAGGCCCTGGACCTGCTTATGTTCTATTGTGTTGTAAAACTGATCCTTAAAGATGAAACTGCCTTAAAGATGAATCCTGTTTCTGAAGAATGAGCACAAGTGGAAAAAATGGCTATTTTTATTTCCTTCATATACAGTCTTTATGGAAATACTGTGCCTAGCCACACATGCATTGAGATAAACTTGGCTTACTGGTGTGACTGTGACATCTCAACATAAAAATTGCAACAACAGAGAAACATAATGAAAGAGAAAAGCACCAGATGAGCTTTTGGCCTTCTTGTCCTAGGGGCTAAGGCAGCTGAGGTTGGCTGGAACGAGTCTGTCATGCTTGAAACAGAGTAATTGCTCCCTTTGTTACTACTTGTAGCTCTATGGTCAGAAAAGTGCAAACACCTGAGCTGTTGAAAGGGCCAAAAGCACAGATTTTGGCAATTCTCAGTCTGAAGTCTGTCTGAAAGAGTGAGGCTGTAATGAGACATCATCAATATTTTGGCAATAAATAATTTTGCATCCTTTATTAGGTGGATTTTCAGAAATGGAAAAAGACATCTCTAGCTATGATTTGCCAGAAACTTATAACCTCCAAAATCCAGCTAGCTTCCAGACCCTTGGCCATGACAGAAGTAATGGCAATATCATGGCAGTGTATTTTGGAAAAGATGTTAGGAAAACATCATAAAATGGGTAGCACTGGGCAACTCTTTACATATATGTGTGGCTACCACGTTCCCAGCAATGATTTGGCAGACTGCTCGGCATATCGAATATTTAGTCGAACGCTAGAATAAACTCCTTGCTTCAAAGATGTTCTTGGAACTGTGGCCAAAGCTTTTGTTTTGCCTCTTTTGTTTAGAATCTTGAAGCCTGGCATTGATTGCATCAGACCTCTGAGTTATAAATTATTTAGCTAAAGCCAATTTGCCTCAAAGGTCTAACACAAGACTTGCTGGTTTAAGTTGTGTAAAAAATTCCAAAGGCTCAGATGTCTTGGCTAAGGGTTTTCCACTGCTAGTTATCTTAAACACAGCAGTTACTTCAGGATAAATTGTCACCAGTTTTCCTATGAGGTAATTTTCTTTTTTTTTTTCCTTCTCCCCTTGAATTCTCCTCAGAAAAAAAATATGGCTGAATATGTGAAATTCAGTGATACATCTGTCCTGTTTTATATTTCATAATCCTAACAGAAAATGAGTAGTAGAATAAGGAAAGTCTTGAAAAGGGAAACGGCAGGAATTTGTTTTTAGAGGATACTAAATCAAACAAGAGTTTACTTATTGTAGTTGCAGTTCAAAACCATTTACATGCACTCTGCTGAGTGGTGAAAGAAGGCCTTGCTACAGCTGTGTTTATCTTTGAATCCTGGAAGAAAGGGTTCCTTCCAAATTAACACTGGAACTGTTTATCCCCATTGGACATACCTGTTTTTACTTTGCTTTTGCTATTTTCCATGATTTTGTCCTGTCCTTAGAAAATTGCTTGAAATGACTTATCCGTATGCAGTATGGCTACAGAAGGACACCACCTGCTACCTGTCACTGTGATCTCTAGCTTCATACACCTAAAAATCCAGGAGTTTTAAACACATCTTGCACACTTGGTGTAGGAGTAGGAAACATGTACTCAGATTTTGTAAAGTTACATGGCTGGATGCTTTTCTGCTGCTCTGTCTCATTGCCATGGATTCCTGTTGCTGTCTGCACACATTTCCACAGGTAGCATGCATGCTGTCACCTTAGGGGCTGCCTTTGCTGTAGAGGGGAAATATCCTGTTAAACAGTGAAGAAAGTGTTAGTTGAATGTGATTTTAGAAAAGGAGAAGGGAGGAAAAAAGTCTTACACATATCCTGTTAAACTGTGTTTACTTTGGGGAGCTGCTTTTTTGCAGGTAACAATAGTAAGAGTTAGCTGATGCTTGCCTAGAGCTGTGTGGTGCAAGCATCCTCATTATGCTAGCTGAAGGCATGCTGTCTTCCTTCTGCCATGAAGAGTTGCTGTGCAGTGAAATAGTGACTCCTCCTGTTCCTGTCCTGCTGAGGACTACCAGCAAGTCTGTGACCCTCTGATCTGCCACGTTAGGGTCTGCTTAATCCCTTCTGTTTAGGAATCTGTCTTCTCAGTTTGGAGTTGAAATGGTGACACTTAATAGTTCCATGAAAATAAAGGTAGTTGATATTGTTCTCTATGATGTTTTTATATGATGTTTTAATAATTTACCTCCAAAGCTTCTGGATTTTTAAAATCCAAAGCATGGATTTTTAAGGGACAGTTAGACTCTTTGCCAAATTTGCAAGTGTGTACCCAAAGCACTGGGGAGACTAAAGCTGTTCTGAGAAGCCATTTGACTTTAACTTCAAATGTTTCAGTCATTCTGGAAATTATTTAAATTGGAGGGAAAAATAAGGTCAAAGAAATGAAAACTCATAAGAAACTTGAAGCAGCTGAAAGCAGGATCACTTGAAAATGCAAAGCTTGGAATAAGCTTAATATTCAAGGTGACAGCACTGTCTAGAATACCCTGACTGGTACTACTACATAAGTGTCTTTAGCCTTCATAAACTATTTTCCTAATCTTTGTCCTCCTCTGTGTTTATCTTCTTTTAGCAAAAGCCAAATCCAAATGTGGTGCCACATTTTTCCCTTGCGCTAGTGGAATCCACTGCATCATTGGCCGCTTCCGGTGCAATGGCTTTGAGGACTGTCCAGATGGCAGCGATGAAGAAAACTGTAGTAAGTACAATTTATTTGTGAGTGAATAAATTTCTTTCATCTAAACAATACTTCATATAGAGGAAACTAAATTTAGCCTTCAGTTTCAAATCAAATGTCTTCACCTCTTATTACCAAGATGGTGTTGGTGTTAAACACTAACCTAGTGTTAAAGATGGTCAGAAATCTGCCTCAACAGCAATAGAAATTTCAGTATTCCTCATGCAAGAACCTCTTTGGCACCCTGTACTGACGAATATCTTGCCTTTATTCTCCCTAGGAGGTGTTTGTGTTCTCTGAAAGTTACTGTTAGAAGCTGCTAATGTTTCCCTCCAGCCTAGCTTCTGCCTTGGCACTGTCTGCTGCAATTTGACATAGGATATATTTTTATTGTTAGTTTAGTAGCTCAGATTATAATTCTGCAGCAGAACAAATGTTCGGGAGTGGTGTCAGTATGATACCCAACTTCTGTGCAAACCACTGCATTAAAGAATTCCTAGGCTGCGGGAAATAATAACCCAGGTAAGGCTTCCCGTGTCCTCATCTGTTTTGGTTGTGTCCCATCTCCCGCCTGCATACACAAATATTCTTTTAATTAGTATATTCTCCTCCTTTTCCTCATTAATGTTCTTTGCTAGTCTGACAGGAGGATTTTTACAGCATTTTCTTTTTTCTGGTTGACTTTAAGCTGTATCCTTTCTGAACCAATCATAACTACAGAAGAGGAAGGCAGAACTTATTCTGTTATTTGCATTGTCAAACAAAATTGACACCAGTCTCAAAATTTATTTTTTTTTTACTGTTATTAGAGACAGAATCACACTGAACATTTGCATCACAGAAACAGAGCTGTCTCTTGTTAGGTGAGGGTGACAGGGAATGCTTAAGAACTATTTTAAGGTCTAACTCATTCTTCTGTTTTGTATATAATGCTTATATATTGTTTTAAGACCCATTTGTAACCTTTGAAGGACTCTTCTGCACACACATGAACATCACTTACATTGGGTAAATGTTACAAATATGACTTAAAATGGTTTAATATTTATTTTCTCTTTTATTGTAATTGAAGAGGATGACCTATTTAAATCATTACTGCACTTAACCACATTGTTTAGCCACATCTGTTTATGGTCAGAAAGAAAAGAGAGAGAGAGGGGGAGAGAGAGGAAAAAAAAGGCAGAAAGGTTTATTTGGTGCTACAGACTCTTGGAGTGAGAAAGAAGGTTGTGCTCAAAATCGAGGATGCACTTGCAAATGCACTAGCATTTGCAAATGCTCAGCAGCTTGCAGGGAAGCCACTGCAAAAAGGTCATTTGAATTACTACTTGACTTGGTGTCACAGAAGTACTCTCTCCCCCAAGGGTTGAAGGTGCTTTAAGAAGTCTCTCCCGTTTAATCACAAGGTTCAGATCAGACCCCCTCTTTTTCCAACCCCCCTTCTGAGGGGAACCTAGGTGCAGCTGAATATGATCTCAGTTCCAGATTTGGTTAATGGTTTATGCCTACAAGGTGCAAATTAGGCAAGCAGATTTGGTTCTGATCCACAGCAGAATTTATTGGCACACCTCCTAACCGCCAAGTTATTCATACACCCACTAGCCGCCAAGCTTTATATTCATAAAGCATGGTCAGACCTCTGCAACAACTGCTAAACTGTCCATTGATCTTTTAAAATTCTTGAGGCATTACTCAGCAACTTTGCATGTCAATATGAGAGTGAACTGCTACACTGTGAAGAAGTGTTTAAGTCCAGAAGTCTAAGTCTAAACACACAAATCACTTCTCCAAAAGGGAGAAGGGCACTCAGCCTCGAGGAACTACCTGAGGTGGCCATGCCCCAGCCCGAGGGGAGAGTTCTCTTCTGCAGACCTGCAGCTTCTGAGGAGAACTTGGCTCAAACTCTGATTCATGGGTTAATTTTATACCCAAGTCAAATAGGACTGTCATCAAGAACGTTTTAAATAGTTTCACCAGTCTCAGGGTTATTGCTTCAATAGAGATTGCAGTTGTATTCTTTGTGTCGGCAAGCTTGACAGCTGGGAATAACTGAATGTCTGTGTTGAGAGGCGCTGGCTTCTTTACTGATCCAATGTCTCTCTGAGGGAAGAAGAGGGGCTGAAAGTGCACCAACCACACTTGGACTCAAACCTTTGCATGTGGCTGCACAGATGCATTTGTATAGGTCAGTACAGCAAGGATCTATCGTAGCAGTAAAGAAGGGTCCTGTCTGAGTGACTCTGTTATTAGCAGGAGCTGTTAAAAGCCCTGATGTTCTGTGGCTCTGGAGGTAGAAGCTTGCAGCAAATAGTTGTTTCTACTGTTGTTAGAGTGGGCTGGGTTTTATCTTTACTTGACATTTAAAGGTCAGGAGGAGGACAACAGACACCAGCTTTCAAAGATAACAAAAGGGGCAATCTTTACAGTGATATATCACTGTCTGCTTCTAAGAGGACGTACCTTTCTTGTTTATGTGCTTTCCTCTCACATATTAAGGTCTCTATGGCAGCAGCAGCATCCTTTTACAGCCATCTGTTGTTGGCCTAGAGAATCTGATTTGGGTCCTGGGAGGATTGTGGAAGGGAAATAGCACCTCTGCAGAGCAGATGAAACTACAGAAGAGGATTAAAGGCTAAGGAAATAATTTGCAATGTTTGGATTATGCTTAAACAAATGGGACTGAAAAATTTTTGGACAAATGTGCCTGAAGATCCTTGAGGTGGTGGAACTGACAAATAGCAGATCTCGGGGTCTAAAACACAACAGCACTTACCTAGTTGATTATGAATTACCTTTCTTTTTTCCACTTGTTTTCGGTATGTAGTTTCAACAGGCCCTAACAACAGGTGATAACAGCATGCCACTGATCTCTCTTTTACTTTGTGCACATGTACTGGGAAGTACCAGTGTGTGTTTAAACTGGAATGCTATTCACTGCTTCACTTATGAAGAGCAATGATGCTGTAGGTCCTAAAGTGACCCTCAAAATCAACATGCTACACAAGTGTGTAGCACCCTCAGTTACCTGACCATAGGAAGTGTTTGCTATATATCCTGCAGGTTATATGCATGCAGGCTTTAAAGTTGTTTTGGGGTTTTTTTATTTGATTTTTTTTTTTTTTTTTACCTGAGGAGAATGACAAAAATTACTAAGGGACAGAGATTGATTTATGAGGTGTTATTAGAAAACAGCTAAACTATGCACAGCTCAGCTAAGCCATAGCAATATAAGAAGATGCGGCTATATAGGAAGAGTGTAAACACTGTTCAAAGAGAGGGATTTTATAATTATGTGTGCTGGGATATGGCTAAAAGTAGAGGGATCAAATTAGCAAAGGGGAAAAAAAAGCTTGAGATGAATATCAAGGAAATCTTGAGACTGAAACGTTGTGGAAAAGTCTCTTAGGAGAAAGGGTAAAAACTGTGTTGCTTGAGGCTTTAAAGGAGACTGGGCATAGTAGTAAATATGCTGCAAAATGAAGTTTAGAAGAGGTGAAAAGACTGCTCTAACTAAATTAGTCAACTGAAAATTTATTCTGCTTTTGCTGCATGTGCACATCACCTATCACTATTTGAAAGGATGGAAACTTACTTGAAGGGATTTTTCTAGGAGTTACCAAATTGTGCTTATTGCCCTCAAAAAGGAATTGCAATTCAAACACTGAGGAGTTGAGGGATGTCGATATCGACCCTTTGGGGCAAGTGATTGGGTCCCTTCAGAGCGTATTGTTGTCATTAGTGACAGGACCTCTGCTCATCCATGGTGCCTAGGTGTGGCCGTAAGGAAAGCTCCTACTCTGCCTGGGACCAGAGCGTGCCCAGCAAGAGGTGGAATGGAGCAGGTGCTGATCTGACAACCCCTGCTTAGCAGATGTGGCTTTCCCTTCCTGCAAATTCTTGCATGGCCATCATAGCTTCCAGAAGCTCTATAAAACTTGACAGAGGGCTTACCCCATTTGGAATTTCAGGTCCTGTATTGGCACCTAGGTAAGAACTTTCTATAAAGGTCATTTGGGGGCTGTTCTCACTGTGATGTGTGGCAGTTTTCAACCTGAACAGTTGCTTATAATAGAAAATTTTGTTAAACTGAGGCTACCATAATGTGATTTAGCTGTTAGGCAGTGTTATGTCTTACATCTTCAGACTGAGCAAATGATAAGCACCTAACTGTGCTCCTGATAGGGGCTCTCATGTAAGTGAATAGAAGACTTGAGTTAAGGGTGAACAGACTATAACTCATTCCAATGAATCTTTCCTGAATTAGGCATTTCTGCTTCCTCTGTTTAGTGAGACCAAATTTGCCTGATTACTTGCACACATTCAGAACTGTTGAATTGTAACCAGTTGCTATGAATTGCTTGGACTATTTTACTGCCTGGGAAAGAGAAATTCTAATGAAAGATCTCACTTTTTGTCTTTACAGCAGCAAATCCCTTGCTTTGCTCTACTGCCAGATTCCACTGTAAAAATGGTCTTTGCATTGATAAAAGCTTTGTGTGTGACAGTCAGAATAATTGCCAGGACAACAGTGATGAAGAAAGCTGTGAAAGCCCTCAAGGTAGGATTGGGATTTATTCTGTTCTGCAACGTTATACCAACTTCAATGAATGTGGAACAGGTTCAGAAGAAAATGAGATTCTTCTGGCTTACTCTACTTTGCATAGAACTGCTGTTTCCTAACCCTGCAAATAACGCAAGTGAAACATGCAGGGTGTATGGGAGTGTTTCATTTTGAGGGCTCAGAAGACTGCTGAGATCTTTCAGATTAGGACAAATGCACTTTTGCGGGAAGTGCTTATTGTCTGTGATCCCAGGCTCACTGAAGTTGCTGAGACTTCGTTCAGTGACTTCCATGAGAGATGATTTAGACCCAGAAGGATCAATAATAAAAATTTATTTTGAAGCAGTTCAACAGTATCCATTTCATAGATGAGTAACTCTGTTTAATTTAGATCTTTATTGTTTGTTTACTTTCTACAAGGTAAATTTTGCTGTAGGACAAGTCTGCAATTAAGGGATTTACTCTTACCCATCCTCAGTTTTGTATTTAAATAAAAAGGTAAGGACAGGGAAATTTTTTTTGCTACTCTTTTTTAATTAGTCTATATCCAATTTTGTGAGAATTTCACAAAACAATCTGTGTCATTTTTATTTTTATTTTTAATTTCTATACCTGGTACTCCTCAGTTTTGTTTTCTATGACTTCATTCAATGGTATTCTATAAAACATGAAATACATATGAACTGTTGAATGATACATGCTGGGCATCATCTGCTAAACCTTTTTATATATGAGTAACTATTGAGAAATCAGAGTAGAGATGAAATGGAAAGTGCGGGCTTATTTGAAGAAGTGGTGCAGTATACTTGGGCCCATAGTGAGCAGGAAGCACGAAGAGAGAGCATGGCATGAAAGCAGATGAAATTAGGAAAATTGAAAGAATATGGCTTTAATATCTGTCTGTGCTAATGATTTAGTCTGTTGAAGACAAGAGAGTTAAAATAGTGATAAATATTATTGATGAGACCTTACCCCTTCTTGTTAGAGGAAGAAGGAAAAGATGTAACAGCAATGCCAACAAAAATGGCATATAGCAATAAGGGTATATGACAGTTTCTCTTCCAGGCCATTTCTCTGCTTAATCTATGAGCTCTTTCCTTTTGCCTGATATCTGAAAGTGAAATAGGTTACTTAGTACTTAACCTACTTGCTGGGCTCTGTCTCTCATCCTTTGAGCAGCACTGCTCAGGCAGAGCCTCCGAGGGAAGGGCTTGGCCTGCTCTCTACTTCAGCTCTCTGGATGGAAGGAAAGGACTGCTGAGGGACTAAAATTAGGTACTGCCACTGTGGTAATGTTGTCACCACTGTGCTGAGGGCTGAAGTATTTTTCATTGTAGGTCTAAGGCAGCCTAATAAGATTAACATGTATGGTAGGGGTTTGTTTTGAGGGTGTGTTTTGTTTTGTTTTGTTTTTGTGTTTTTTGTTTTCAAAAGCCTTAAGCATCAGTATTCTCTTCCAAGGTTGGGATGGCTGCATCCTCTGCAGATTAATTGGCTGGATTGCCTCCAAATTGTTTGTTGTCATGACAATCTGCTTTTGGAAGTGCCTGTCAGGCTCAGGAGAAGAAAAGAGCTGTGTTTCATGAAGCTGTTACTTTGTCAATACCTTTGGTCCCCTAGAAAAGTCAGATTAGTAAAATGGTTAAGCAAAGTAATTCTGTCTGTTCATGAAAGAGCATTGAAATGAGAAAAGGAAGTCTTTTTCATTAGGACCCTAGTAGTAATAGAATGTTTAAAAAAAAAAAAAAAAAAAAAAAAAAACACAGTTGACAGGAAGAAAAATTGGACCCAAAATGTAAGATTAGGAGTAAAAATTTTCTGAACTGCAATTCTGGCTCTGTCTATATGCAGTTGTGTCTGTATTTTGGCAGTCCAGAGTTCTCCCTGAATTGTCATTTCCCCATCTGCAAGTGGGTGATGCTTGTATACCTGTCTTTCAAAACAAGAATTAAACAGTATAATGTGCTCAGCTTCCCATCTGAATGTAAATGAAGCTTCCCTCCGGAGTTGGCCACAATGGGTATGTTGGTCCTGGCTTCCAAGGATACAAAGGACTTTGTATAAAGTACTTTATGTTAATTAAGAATGAGAGGCTACTGAGGACAGTTCTTTATTTCCCACCAGTCTTTCTACAGCAGATCTGATTACAGTCATTATGATAAGCTTCATGTTAACATAGCACCTAAGAATCCTAGACATTAAACAGAATGTAGCTGTTCTGGACACTTAGGGACAGAGCAAGGGTGACAACCTGTTATGTATTATAAAATCAAGATAAAGTATTTTCCTTCCACTAACCATGATATGTAAGAGCTTTAATTCATAGTGTAATTGAGTGAAGTCTCACATACAGGGTTACCCTTGTGTGCTATTTTCCCCTTTACAAAACAGTTGATTTAGCAAACAGTAAGCTTCTGAAACACTCCCTATAGTAGGATTGAGTTATCACTATTTAACAGATAGGGAAAATGAGGCATAGAGCCACACCACAAAGTGCCCCCAGAGCAACGTCCTGGCAGTTAGGAGTAGAGCTCATCTATACTTATCTGCTTCAGGGGAATGTTGTGAGACTTAATCAATGTTAGCAAACTGTTTTGAGATACCCTGATAACATGTGGAATAGAAGTGTGAATTATTAATTGGTACTTTGCTGTCTTTCTGCTGACAAGCTTTTTAAAATAACACCTCTTCCTACTCTTCTGTGAACTTCAAAGGCCTCCTTTATCCTGCTGTCATTACAGAAAAGCTCCAATAGCATATGTGTTTGCTTTGTGTCAAATACTCCTCCATGCTTAAAGATCCTTTCAATCAAGGATGGTCACTGGGTAGGCTAGGAAAACAGGAATGTAACCCCCTACTGAAAATTGTGTTAACCTAGCTTTGATATAGGAGACTTCAAAATGAGTCATCCTGAATGAATGATAGCTTTCCTGGGACATTGCAGTTTGAGATGAACCTGAAGCTATGAATTTATGAAGATTAATTTTGGTCATAATTAGGGGTGAAGTAGAATAATTTGAGAAAGAGAGAAGCCGCAAGACAGTCACAGAAGAGGGAGGAAGGTCAAACTCCTTTGAAGACAATTTCCTGGCCTTTTTTATTCCTTATCACTTGTAATGAAATGTTGTTCACTTTATATAGGTTTTTATGTCATGAGAGAGTGTCGAGAGAGTGTCATTTTAAAAACCTAAACCATTACAATTTAGAAGCAAGTCAAATGATTCTGCTCTCTTTCTTGACAGTAATTATTTGTAGTTCTTGTAGCTGCCATGATAATCCTCCAAACAGCTGCTTTAATCTCACCCCAGCTACACTTCTGTCATCTGTTTTCTAGCTTTAAAACAGAATGGCTGGTCTTTTCTCTTAGTCCAGAATATAGTGCCTCACTCTTAGGAGTGGGTAAAGTGGGTGTATGTGCCTAGTGTGAAATTGTTCTCCCTAGAGTATTTTTCTAGTTTTAACAACACTTGCAGTGATTGGAATTTCTCTTCCTCCTCTATGCTTAATGTATTTTAATCCAAGAGAATTTCTCTCCCGCTTCCACTTTTCTTGTATTTCAAGATCTTTCCCCATTCTTTAAATTAACTGATGGTGATAATCGTTCAGATCAGCTGCTGCTCCGTACTTGTCTGACCTGCCTGTTTTAGGAGGGGGCAGTTTTCTATCTGGTTCCACTGAATTAGAAGAGAATTCCATGTTCTTTTTCTGTCTTCTCTTCATATTTTTTCAGCTAGATGAATTTGTTCAGCTTTAGGACTGTGTTTAGTATATACCCTTAATTGCTTTCTAATGTTTCATCCTTTCCATTTTCTGATCTGTTTTGGAACTTTTATTCTAGAAAGATTTAACAGCAACAAAAGAAGTATATTGGCTATTTTGATTCTTTCTTTCATGGCTCTTCTTTTCTTTCCTTGAAAGTTTGCTAAATACCCTTATTAGTTTTAACCCCGTTGCCTAGGAAAGGGCTTTTTTTATTGCTGCAAGTCTGTATTCACTGTGACTGGTGCTGTAGAGGCCCTTGGCTTCAGTAATGTTTCTAAGATTTTTAGCTCTTCAGTTGTTAGTAAGCAGTACCGCTGTGGTCAAGTAAGCAGTACCACTGTGGTCAAGTTACAGATCAAATGTATCACAAGGAGCCTGAAAGTGATTCCTGCCCTACTTTTCTGCAGAGTGTTTTGTAATGCCAAATGTTGCACATGGGGATACCTGCCTGCCTTTCTTACTAAGTGACTTCTTTTTTTTAAATTGAATTTGAATTAGAGTATTAATATTAACCAAAATTCTAAAACACACTCAGAAGTGTACGACTGACAAAAAAGCTCTTCTTTCTTCTGTGGCATATATAAATTGCTGGTGTAAAAATTGGCAGCATTTTGGCACAGATTGAAAAATCTGGTGCTTGTGTCAAACAAGTCAGCTCCAAAATTTGATTTATTAAAATTATTAAAATAAAAAAAAATTAAAATTAATTGTTAAGTGATAAATACTGCAGCAAACACCTCAATGTAGGTGAGACTAGATAGGAATGGACCTGTCCATAACTGTAATCTTTAACTAAGTCTCATTGCTGATGCTTGTGTGCACATTTGTGTGGGGTTTGCATCATCAACCCCTTGCTGGTGTTTGTGTAACACAGAGTGAGTTTTAGAATGGACAGGCAAATGCAACAGACATACTCTGAATTTGCAATGAAATATCGTAATACCTAAGTTAAACATAAATAGCTCCCAGAAAATCCCACTCCATGTGGTACTTGTAACCAGCCCTTTGCATGTGTCAAGCTGAATTCCTGCACTCCCAAATGCTGTGGTATCACTTAGACAACCAAAGCCTCATAGTCTGATTCTGGCTGCCCCCATTTCCTTTTACTGAGTTTCTTTGACTCATTATTTACATAGCTTGTAAACTGAAGCTCAGCTTGTAATTGCTGTATATAAGCTTAGCCCAAATTTAGCCCACAGCTGGAATTTAACACTTGGAGGCAGACTAAATAAAAGCAAGAGCTTAAGAGTGGATACAAATAAAATGTCACTGAATGTTTTACTAAGTAAAGGCTACACCTGAGCATATTTAGCAGTCTGAAATTCCTGATTTATAACACTTAGATGAAAGTAATTCTGTCATCTGTGAATTCCTTCTTTCTTCATTCCCTGATAAATTCTGGGTTCCTGTTCTTTATCCCTTTTTATTCCTCCGAAGATGATTTATTTGAAATGATATTTATCAGGTGATTCATCTGGGTGGAGTATGAAAGTTAGGATGAGCTACAGGAAGCAGATGTTAGTACTGGAAGGTATTTCAGATGACTGACAAGTTCATCTGTGGATTGATTTCAACAGCATGTGGACTCCAGATCCTCCCACCTTCCATGCTGGTCTGTGGTTTGATCATTTATCCATTTGATTTGGACAGCAGATAATAGCATAGGAGTTTTTATAAATGGCCTCAGATTTGGAGGCCATTGAATTCTTCCTTTATTGTCTGTAGAGACCTTGCAATTATAGTAGCGTAAAATAGTTCTGTGGCTATCCAGGAGAATGCGGAGGAGTGGTACAAGTTACTGCTGAACTGCTTTGTCTTGCAGACACCCTTTGCAGTAAGAGTCTGTTGATCTAGGAGGTGTCCAGCCTCCTTACCTACATCGCCTGTATAGTCCAGCTTTGGGTTGTGGCTGAAAGCAATTACCAGCCATTGATGTCTTAGATGAGGAAAAATCTGTTTCCTGACCTTGAGTAACACTCAGACAAGGTTCCGTATTACTCAAGGATCACCATACTTACAAACAGCATTTTTTTTTTTTTTAAGGGGGAAATATGAGAGTAGAGGAAATCAGATTCCTTAAATGTAGTACAGGAAAAGTGCTGATTCTGTTTATATTATGCTTGTTCTGTAAATATATACCGCTTCAGGATGTGGATGTCGATGTTCTCTATATATATTTCTTGCTCTAAATAATAATGGAAGCAGCATTTTTGCAGGCATACATTGTGAAGTTCTGCTGTAATCTGTTGCCTGATTTATGTAGGTGGGGCTGAAATTACTCTTTTCAAGATAGTTAGAAAAAAAAATGTCCATGCAAGTAGTAACCATGTACCAGCTACTTTCTTTTCAGCCAATGACTGATTAGGAAGCCTGGGAATTGAATTTGTAAATGACTTTTTTTTTTTTTTTTTTTAACTCATGCAGAAATGAAATAAGAGCTCTTAACAACTTTGATATTTTTACCTTGACTCTGTGACATTTATGCCTAATTAGCAGTTCTAGAAAAAGATGGTGACATGAGTATCCAGTACCTTTGCACATGCTTCAAAACTTGAAAACCAGGTGATAAAATGTCAACCTAGAGGAAAACAAATCTAAAATACAGGAGATTTCTATTGTTCTTGAAGCTAATTAAGCTCTCTCTTGAACTGTCATTAGTAAAAAACAATTCTTTTCAAATGTTTTTTCCACAAGTGGGTTTGGAGTATACCATGTGCCTGGAAGTGTTCAGCAATATACTGGCTGCTGAACTGCATTAACTTTTCTTAGATGTCAGTGTCATCTACTTGTGTAGAAGGCTTCTGCTGCAGAGCAGTAGCTGCGAGCCCCAGGTCTTTTAATGGAGGGAATGCAAATAAAAGGCACACGTGTTAGCTTGTTTAAAAAAAATCGATGTAAAGTTACCAAGTAGTCATTGTTCTAAAATTATTGGAGAGATTATTACAGTATTTATATTTAAAATGCAGCTTTAACAGTGTACTAACTGTGTCAGCCAAAAACCTTTTCAGTGCCTTTGCACATCCTTGTCTGGATCATTCTTCTGTCTGTAGCAAATAGTTGGAAATATTTTCCCCAAATGAACTACTCTCAAAAGTGTGAGGAGGGGCTTAGGCAGAGTGTACAAGAATTTGTTTTCTTACCCTTCAGATTTTTTTTTTTCAGTTACTAAATAGACCAGTTTTGCTGCTTCTATCTATGTGATCAGGGAAAAAAAAAAATCCTAGAATGCTGATTTTGTTGCTCAGTTTTGTTCTTGCCCCGCCCTGGCCCACAGCTGCCGGCACTGAAGTCAGCAGATGTGCCTCTGAAAATGTCAGACTGCACTGCAGATGTGTGGGGCCTTCATGAAGTCTGGACAGTTTGTGCCAGCTTTCTGAGAAGTCCTGGCTCTGACTTTTTTTTTTTTCCTTCAGAGTGGCATCACTTAGCTTACATGGTTGCAATCCTACTTTGTCTAACAGAAAGTGTAAATTTTGTAGCTTTTAAGTGAACTGAGGGTGTGGGAAATTTAGTGAGGGGTGCTTTGGCAGTTATTAACACCCGCCAGAGGTATTGCTGCTAGACTTCTGTTATGTCTGCGTGCCCCCCTCCTTGTTCCAAATGTGGGTCCCCGCCAGGTCAGCAGGAGCAGTAGCTTTCCATGCCTGAAGCAAGTGCTATTTGTCTCTTTATTGCAGGTTATACTTAATTTTCGGTACCGGTGTGCTGGATTCATTGTGGAGATCAAGTTGCTTGAGGGTGATTTTTAAAACTGGAGCACACAGTGAGCCAAGGCTCCAAAAAAAGAAAAAAAAGTATTTTATACTCCTTGATCTAAAACTAGCAAAATAACTTGATAGGCAAATGGATTATCACCAGCACTTAAAAAAAAAAAAAAAAAGTTTGTTACTAAGCTTTAGATCAAGCCAAGATTCATTCTCAGTCAAGCATTTCAGCACCTGTAAATCTGTGAATGGCAAGACTATTGAATTCTTAACTGTCCTTTCTTTGCTGCTTTTGCATTCAAATCAGTGTTTCAGAGTCTGATCAATCTTCTTTTGGAAAGCTGGATACCACAGTAGCCTACTGAAAGTTGTGGAAGGGTGAGAGATATCGCATTACTTTTTTAGTCTATTGCTGTTTCCTGGCCTTGCCAGACTAAAATGTTCTCATCTCCCATTACCAGATATTCTGTGCTAATTTGCTGTAAAGGATTGTGTTTAAAAATACATATTTATGAGGGATGTTAAAAACATAAAGCAATTATATGATTTTCAATTAAATAAACATCAACATGCAATGGGAATTAGAAGCTGAATAATTAATTTTCCATTTATTTGCAATATAGAGTCTATGCAAACATTAGAACCTGGAGAACAAGCAGGGGGAGGAGTGTGGAAGATGCATTCACTTAGTGCTATAGTGTTTTTTCCTAAATTACCTTCTAATGTCTGTATTTAAATTCAGTTCATCAAAGTAGATAGAGGAGTTAATGGAAAGTGGCAGTCTGGTGAATAGGAAGCCTTGGGAATAGAAGTCCTATTCATATATATGTGAATATACCCTATACAGTTCATATACTTATGTAGTGTTTCTGCTAACTTAGCTAGAGGACTGGAAAATGGGGGAACATGTTCTCATGTTATGAGCACAGAGCTACCAGCACCTCAAACTGCCTGGATTCTTTTTGCTACTGACACAATAAATGACCTTGGCATTTTCAGGTAACCTCTGTCATATATGCCTTATCTCTACTTTGCAGGCAAAGAATGCCAAACTGCTTACATTCAAAGGGTTTGTGAAAGATTATAAAGAAATCTGAGGAAAATAAATGTCGAGAACTATTTCCAAGTATTATCTGTCAGCTGAAGTGCACCTGTCAGTCGCTGTGAGGCTGGGCTTTGGTGCTGAATTGCATCTTCAGCTTTTATAATGATGCTAGGATTCGAAGCAGAAGCTTTCAGTACTTGTTCCATACCTTATCTTGCACTTATTCCAATGCTGCATTACATTACATTAAGTACAGCAGTTGCCAACTAGGTCTTAAGTAGAAATGACCTGGGGGATCTAGTATTTTTGTTAAGGAGCTAGAAAGTGTGTTACACTGTACTAAAAACTGTTAGAACAGAACAAATTAGTTTGTTCTGTTCATGTTTCCCTTTGCCTCCTAAGTGCTGAACAGATAGCAAACACTAATCTCATTTCAGTGATAGCTGTCCAGGAAAAAAAATCTTGCAGACTTCTTGAGATGGACTTTTCTGTGGCAGATGGTTCTCACCACTTACTGTCTACAAGAAAAGATTTGTGATTTGCCATCTACATGGCAAATTCTGAAGCTGAGAGTTTTCTTCAAGAGTGCCTTCCTTAATTTAAATCTGACTTACAAGTTAGCTTTGAAGTCCTTGTTAACTGGAGCCTTGCTGACTAGTTTGGAAAGAGGTGGTTTATACTTGACTTGAGGGAAAGGGATCGTTGCATGCACTTAAATGGGAAGCTCCATGAGACATTTGGCACTGATGCTTTTAGGAATCCATAGCTAAGAATATTATTTGGGAAAGAGAGTATCTAACTTGAGTGACTAACTTGCCATAGAATTTTCCCATTTCACGCTCTTAAGTAGAAGCAGAAAACAGTAAATATGTGACTTGAAGAAAACAGTCCTGTGGAGAAGGTC
Organism: Crypturellus tataupa; assembly: GCA_034781795.1. Classification (NCBI taxonomy): domain Eukaryota; kingdom Metazoa; phylum Chordata; class Aves; order Tinamiformes; family Tinamidae; genus Crypturellus; species Crypturellus tataupa. The sequence continues at coordinate 3,891,490 of JAWLRI010000596.1, forward strand.
ATATCCTTGTTTAGTGGCTGGAGGAGCATGATCAACCAGGGAAAGGCAGGAGGATGAAAAGACCATATGCTCTATTCAAAAGTTAGCAAATTCTAAGCTGAAGTTTTTGCTTCCTCTGGCTTGCTGTTAAAGCCATCTTTGATCTGAATGGAACAGGTATGTTGGTGATCGGTTGGGTACAGGGGACCTTAAGAAGTTGGTTTCACCCATTTCATGAATAAGAATAAGAGACAGTGGCAGAGTGCGCCAAGTATCGCTTTCAAAGGTGACTAGTTCTATATGTCTGGCTTTCAAATGTGTCTAGTTCTGTGTGTCCTTAGGGGGTGTAGGTCTTAGGTAGTAGTAGCTTAAGCCAGGGTTCTAGCTGCTGTTTTTTATTTTATGTAAGAGCTTCTCATCCCTAGTCTAGTTTTTGTATTGTGGAAGACAGTTCATGTATTAAGATGAAGATGATGGTAACATTCTGCGGTTTAGCTTGTACCATGAGTTTTGTCATGAATCATATGCCATGGTTTACGGTCCCCAGCTGAACATCTCATTCTTCCCATTGAACTTGCAACACAAATGTGATTGAATCATTCAGCATTTCCACAAGCCACTTCTTGAATCTTCCCTGTCTTCTAGTCTGCCCTTTTCACCACCTCTTGATATATAGCTCCCTGAGAGCTGATGATTAGTCAGTGACAGTGTGGGATTTCCTTCTAGTTATGACTGTTAATTACAACAAAACATCCAGAGAGTTTTCCTGGCCAAGCTGGATGTAATTCAAGGGAGGGTGCTTGAGGGATCTTTGGCTGCCACAGAAGTTTTATCACAAGTTTCATACTGGAGGAAGAATGCAGCATGATGCCTTTGCAAGCTGTATTGATCATCTGAGATGGAAACCAAAATGTGGAAAACAAAGTGAAATGAGTTAACCTCCTAATAATGAATATCCCAGGAAGATACAGGAAGGATTTTGATCTGTGACATTCTTATATACCTGTACATTGTTAGTGTGTTCCTCCTTCTAGAAAGCCTAGTGAAAGCATGGAGTAGAAAGTATTGTGAAGGTAAAACAATGAAGGTAGAAGTTCAGGAATGTGTTCAGTATGTCACAGTTACATAGCTTGTCAGTTTTCATATCATGGTAGATTTTTGTTTATTCTCCCCAACAGAAAATGTTTATTTTTACTTGTTTCCCCTTTTTGGAATAAATCTTGAAGAAGTTTACTATTTGTACAGAAATTAAGTCAAACTTGTGCCTTTCTCTGTTGAAGTGGGTTGTTTTTTGTTGTTGTGTGTATATATGTGTGTGTTTTTTTCCCCACCTATCTATTTCTGGATTTTTTGTTAAACCATCTCCAGACTTTAATCACCTTCCTCCAGTTAAAATATGACAATTATGTTTTCGTAAAAGTAAAGCTCTCCTATTGAGTCATTGTTCTTAGTGTCATCCTGGAGGGTTAGGAGCTAGCCTAGATCTAATAAAAATTTCCTAAAATGACAACAACAAAAATGGAAGAAATCTTCAGTCTTCTCATCAGAAAGATTAGCACATTTCTCTACCACGAGTGCCAGATAATAGCCTCTTCAGAGAACAGTTGGCAATATTCATAGCAAGTGTGCATTCATCTTACTATAATTTCAGCAGAGGTTCCATATTACAAGCTTAATGTTGTCTGCAAATCCTAATCAGAGAATAGGAGTCAGCTTCTGATGCAACTATGCTAAAACTGTTACAGCAGGAATTTGCTTTCTGCCTGTTTTACCACATGATTTGTGCATCTTATGATGTTTTATTAACTTGATTTACAGTGTATGTCATGAGTTTCTCTGATGCTGCTAGCAATTCCACCCATATGGTTTGCTATATGGGAGCAGTCTCCTGATGCTTTTAACATTAAGGCTGCGCTTTGGCAACGCTAATTGCCTGTAGGACACCGGAGCTGAATATGTTCAGTGGAAGGGGGAGTCCTGAAAGAAGTTACTGCATTAAACATCTGTTAAAGGAGGGATTTTCCATAGGAACTGTTTTAATAATCCATTTCTTGAGTGTAAGTTAGGAGTAACAATTTGGAAAGCCCCCTTGCCACACACAGCACCTGGCAGTCAGGGAAGCTGTTTGTCTGCAAAGCAGTGATTGTGCTAAAGCTGTCCTCTTGTGTTTTGGGGGTGGGGAGGTGGGAACTGCAGCTGGCTAAAAGGTAGACTTTCACCCCCAGTCATTCCCGTCATTGTTAAGTGCTATAAAACTCTTGAAAGATGTCTCTGAAAGAAGCCGCTCCAAAACTGTTAATCTTATGGTAGTTGCCTCTGGATTTGTAATCCCAGCATACTCTGTCTCCTCCCATGATACGGTATGTGTAGACTTCTCCAGCTCTTTTCTTTTCCTCCCTCTTTCTATCCCTTCATCCCTTCTGCTCTTGTTCTGCAGTGAGAGAGCTGGGTAAATGACACACAGGCCGCATATCTCTCACCTGTATGTAGTGACAGCTGTGGCTGTCACGAATGGAAAGTCCAAAACTATGATGGCATTTTTTTCTCAAAGTGGCTATTCAAAAGGCAAAAAGAATATCAACTTATAGTAGGTTTTTCTACCCCCAAGGCACACTTTTTAAAATATCCCCTTTTTATCTCAAAAAATAATTTTTAAAGAAAGGAAGTAAATAATGAAGCATTAAAGAAAAATGCAGGCATGCAAAATTACTCTGCTTGTAAAAACATTGACTTGGGTAGGAATTGAACAGACTTTTGTTTCAGTTCCCTCTTTGTAAGAGATTTCAAAGTTGAGCTCTACTGCCTGGCAATTCAGTTAGCACTGTGTTTTATTTAGTGTAAATTTTGAGGCCTCAGGTAGTGAAGTTTTCATTACATTTCCTGGATGATTGTTCTACCTGCTAATAACAGTTCTTACAATTGGTTTTCCAGTTCTAGCATCACCTCATTTCTCCCTGCTCTAAAGCTATAAAAGTGTGACAATTTTCCCCACTTGGTTTCTGTTTTTCTACAGACATGTAGTATGGTTCCTTTATCATGGACATAGAATGTCTTTAACCTTTGTCTTTCTGTTGTTTATACTGAAGGAACTCTCTGATTATTTGATTCCAGGGAAATCAAAGAAGAGAGTAGATTTATCTGACCACTTGTAGACTAAGACTGATGTTGTGGACTAAGACTGATGTTGAGATTAAAAGGAGCACTACTCTGCTTCCACTGCTTCTGTAATCTGTGCTGTGAATGTGTCCTGCATTTAATGAATCCTTCCTTCTCTGTGCGTTTTTTATGAAGATCTCGTGGACCAGTTATTGAGAGTTTTTGCTGAGTCTTACTGAATAACTCTCTCTGCAAGCAGATTCTGTTCGTCCTGAGATGTGGTTACGTGCTGAGTATATTTTCCAGGTTCTTAATTTGCCAGTGCTGAGTTCAAGGTAACTTCAGGCCCACTCAGCCATTAGGAATCCATTAAAATACTTCTCTAGGGCTGCACCTTTAAACATGGAGTTTATTATTAACATTTGTATGTAATTCAAGCTGTCTTACTCTGCTTCTGTCGTTTGCATTTTTATTTGCTTTTCACACAAACTTTTTGTGTTGGTGTAGACTTCATCTCAGAAGCATACAGGAGAGAAGCAAGTGTTATGACATTTATCATTTTGTTTATTTTACTGTTTGCACTTTTTTGATCTCTTGAACCTAACACAATGTTCAAATAAGGATTCTTTTCATTTCTCTAGGCCCATCAACGGAAATGACTTAGGTTGCCTTTCAGAGTCAGAGACTGATAAATCATAAAAGTTGGTCCTTAGGCTAGTAGAGTTTATTACCCATTTCTATTTTTACTAAATCTCATTTTCAAAACCCTCCTTCTGTAACTTACATTTAGTGTTACAGGATTCACCTGTATCGAGGTTGTGGAGAAGAACTTTGGGTGAGGTTCCTGCTGCGCTTTTGCCTCCTCTTGGGCAGCAGCCCTCAGGGTACAGCCCTGGCTCTCACCCAAGTGGGCAGCCGCCTGCCCAAGGCAGAGCCACCCACAATGGGGGACCCTCCACCTGCCGCCCACCTGCTGTGGGACAGAGGTAGATGAAGCAAAAGCGTTGACAAGTGTGGAAAGAGCTCAGGGATGACGTGGGCACTGCTCCTCTGCTGCCCCATGATAGGCTCGAAAGGCATTGGCCAGGGGTCAGAGTCCTCGTGCTCAGAGCTCAGCCTGAGGGCAGGTGCCACTTTTTCTATGGGCCAAACACAAGTCGCTCGCAGCGGCTTACTTACAGTACTTATTTTCTTAGGCACTCAAGCTGTGGGAGAATTATATGAGGAAGAAGAAATGTGTTTTACTTGGCAGGTATTCCTGAAATGACCAAAAAAGAGATCTAGTTAGGAGAAGACCTTCTTTGGAGGGAGAAAGTAGAGCAATATTTGTGTGTGCATGTATATAATTTTTTAAACTGCTTTGAAACTGCACCTGTCTCAGCCTACAAGGTACTTAAACCTATTTACTCATTTCAAAACTGTATATTTTTAACATCATTTTTATAAATATGCATATTGAAAAGGGTAGTATAACTTGAGTAACCCTATCATTCAGCAACATTATTTATACTGCTTTTTTCAGTGGTTCCTTTTGCAGGACTCTCTATGCATAGCTTCAAAGTATTTTTACTGTCCAAGAACAATGTTAAGTAACTTAATTAGCTTGGAGCATGTCCTGGGTTTTTTTTTTTTTTTTTTTTTTTTTTTTTTTTTTGTACTTTAATATTTTTAATGATCTTTTCAGTGGTTAGACTTCAAAGTGATTTTTGCAGCCCCTTTGACTGTGCAAATGGACTGACATTAGAATTGTGTAAGCGACCCACTGATTTTTTTTTTTCTTTCTTCTCTTTCAGAGAACTTCTCATCAGATCTGTTTTCTGTAGATAGACCCACAAGCCAGGTTTGAAAAATATTTGAAAATGTTAAGAAGGGTTGGTGCCAGATTGAGTCTTTTATAGGTATAGGTTAATGTGCTGAGTATGTTCCACTTGTGTTTGGCCCATAGAAAAAGTGGCACCTGCCTTCAGGCTGGACTCTGAACATGAGGACTTCAGTCCCTTTGGAGCTTCTCATGGAGGAGCAGTGTCCACCTCTTCCTGGAGCTCTTTCCAGATTTCTCAGCATTCTTTGCTTCATCTGAATGTAATTGATGGACTGAAGCTATTGATGGACTTTAAGATTTTATAAGTGTATTGCTACCTTAGTAGAGCATCAAGCAGCAACTTCTAAATCTGTAAATATGTAGGTAGCATAACTTGTAAGATGGAGTTCTGTTGGGTCAGCTAGGCCAAAATACTGAAGTTGGTGAGTTTCCCTCTTCCTTTCCTTCCCTCAAGCGTCTCTCTCAGAACTTCCAGTTGCTGCTGCTGCTGCTTGTTGAAAGGTGTTTATTCCCTCAGTCATTCATTACTGAGTCTTCCATTCATTCCCTGGTAGTGCTAAACCAATTTTGCTTTTCCACTGCACTTTTCAGTGAAAAACCTTTCATTTGCCCTTCAAGTAGAGTGCCTTAAGTACAAGCAATTGTTAGGTAGCCTTCATTTGCTAAATCGGGGAGGCCTCTGGTGAAATGAGAGAGTACTTTAGCTATGGAAAAGCATAAAAAGGAGAGATTATTGCTTGTATTGGTAATTCTGAAGGCTGACTGCTCTGTGCTTTCTCCCTTTAATTAGGGAGAATAGTCTGGCATCCTCACACCAACTCATTCAGCAGTTTCTGATGAATCTGAATTGTAATATGCAGGGTGTTTCTTGGCGGCTGCTTCTGAAAGCCTTACAAGATGATGGTTTGGAGTGACCTTCCCTGTAGCAATCCTCATCCTCCATCTCCATCCAATCCTCATACCACCATCTTTGGTGATAGATGATCTTTGGGAAAAAATGTTATTTGGTTGATATGGTTGGTATGTTGCGGAGAAGTAACACTGGAAATGGGAAAAGGAGACTTAAGTGGGAGATAAAGCCTTTCCTGCTACACCAACTAAGGAAGGGGAGGGGAGGACTTTAGGGGCCATTCTTTAGGGGCCACCTGTAAGTCGATGAGGACTGTTGCATGCAGTGTGTGAATGCACTGCAGAGGACAGTGTCACTCTGCCTTTTTATGCTGTACCTTAGCCATATGTTCTGTCAGCCCTGGAGAAAACCACCTACTTTTCTTGTTTCACTTGCATGGCTAAGCTTATGAACATTCATTTCTCTCAAGGGTTAAACCTATCTGTCACTTAAAAGCATTTACTGTTATGAGTTACAGTGTCACTCTTGTGCAGACCTGAGGTGTGCTTTAAATGAAGCAGGGGGTTGGCTCATTGCCCGTGTTGTCCCTTTTGCCCTCTTTTTAGTGGAGCAGAAGTTCGTAAATTCTTAAGTACTTGTTTCTGTAGAATATAGTTATCTTTTCCATTATATGTAGTAATACTGAATACACCTTATCTCTGCATCTTCTACTGATATATGCATGTACTCACATGTTCAAAATGAGTATTTCATGCAGACTTCCAGAGCTCAGGTTTGCTCAGATTTGGTGTTCAGATGGATAATCCCACCAAGTGCATTTTATCTCCATTTTTTTACATTTAAAAATTAGCATAGCCCACTTAGAATATTTTGCTCAAAAAAGATTTGTTCAAAGAAACCCAGAAGATTAAGTGAGAGTCCTAGCTTGTACAAAGAGAAAATGCTTTACTTTCAATGAATGGTCTGTGATGTGGTAGTTGTTTTTAGGTAGCTTTGCATAAGAGTTGCATTGAGGGTGGTGGGCAGCAAACAAAGAGAAATAGCATTTTTCATAGGAGTCAAATTAAAAAAAGAGCTAACTGCAAATCGAGTACTGAAATCTGAAATAGAGGACCTTTAGTTCAGTCAGGACCTTGTGTCTTCTGAGATGAAGCCTTGAACTTTGCAGAATCTCCTAGTCAGATAGTGAAGTTGTGCTCCTGATAGCAGGCACTTAACTTGTGAGTTTGTATTTCTGCTCTTTGTAGGACCTGAATTTTCTTTTTCTTCCTTCACGTGCGCATGCACGCACACACACACACACACACACACATTTTTTGCGCTTATCCTGTGTTTAGATCAGGATACATCGGGACACCCGATGTGCTTGCAGCCTGAGAATAAAACAGCTGTAGCCTTTGCATTCACAAGTGCTATCAACACAACATGTCTTTTAAAGCATTTGATTACTTGAGACAAATGTTTCAAAACATTAAAGAAGCTTAAATAATTAGATGACTAAAGCAATAAAATTCTGGGGATACACTTTTTTCATAATGCATTCTTTTTCTTTTTCAAAGACAGATAAGAAGCTTGAATTCAGAAGTAATTAGACCTGCAATCCAAATAAGACAAAAAAAAACACAATTTAATGCTAATATAGGCTTTTTTTTTTCAGTTTGGAGATGGTGGTTGCCCACTCTCATGCACATTATTAGCACTGACAAGGAGCTTACTGTTAACGTTGAAGTTCTTGGTTTCTAGGAGTTTATCTCACACCTCTTATTATGGTTTTTTTTTTTTAGCTTGAGCAATTGCCATGAGAATAAGTCTGTCTACATCACTGCATGGGATGCATTCTGCAAAAGCTAGGCAGAGCTATCTGTTCCATTATAAGAGAGTCATGTTGCTTTGATTTATAATTAATCCTCAAGACATTAAAGCACCTTGACAGTATAAAACAAACACATCTGACTGCCAGCGTCGTTTGCCTGATGAGACATTGTCCTATATCGTGCTGTGCGTGCTGCACTGACTTAGTGGATTACTACACTGTGATTGTGGACTCTCCTAAAGAAAAGGTGTGTTGCATAAGGCTATACTTCTCTTAAAAATATGTAAAAAATATGCTTAAAGAACCTGATCCCTAATTCTCTTCAGCATACTTAATATCTATTGGGGCCTTCATGAGAACAGACTGCAGAAGGCAGCTCTACGTTCATTAGCGAGCTGGACTGAAGCAGCCAAGGACATCAGTGTCACAGTTCTGGCCATGTTCACTAAGGCTGCCGTGGGCTGGGGCTGTCAGTAGGACACAGGCCTACCTGGGGGCACCTCCGTTTTTTTTAATGTAGAACCGTGCAGTTTTACAAAGCTGAAATGTATGGTTGGCTACTGTCAAAAATGCCTTATTCTTCTTCCTATTAGCTGGGTTTGTGGATGCTGTGAAATGCTTTTGCAGATAATATACACAGACCTGTCCCATCCTTTTGTGAAAATACATTCCTTGAATCTTTTCACATTCGGGTTGGAGTTGTTTTTTCCTTAAAAAACAACCACTTCAGGCATCTTCCTAAATAAAAATTGATCTTGATATTTCTTAAGATAGATTTTGTGATACAATCATCTGTTAATTTTTAATAAATTTTCCCAGTAGCATTAGTTTTGTCAAATCAACTAGCACTATGTGAGATGTGGGCATGGTATTCTTGGTTTCAGATTTCAGACTCATGTTGTGTCTACAAGAATGCTTCTATTCTGCGAAGTATATCAGAGCCACACAGAGAAGCAGATTTCACTGAATGCTCATTTGCTACTACCATGAATTCAAGTAAAACTTCTTGCATAGAAGTGGAGCCCTTCTAACCCCCAGAATTATAAGGCGTGATGCTGTAATGCCATTTCTTGGTCCCTAATCTCCAGGTCATTATGACTTCAGAATTGCTTGTGATTGTGGAACAGGCAAATTGCAGAGTAAGCAAGACTATCCCAGCTGTTTCTGCCAGCTTGCCTATTGCTTTGTTGAACGGACTTCAGCACCCGGTATTGGTGATGGTGATTGTGCTCCTAACTGCCACTGTGGTCATGTTAAAATGGTTACAATAATTCTTCTGTAGTGGAGCCTCTCTGTAGGGAATGAGTATTGCTAAAGTTGAGCTGCATGAAAGTGTCTTCCAAAGAAGGAAAAGATCCTGTTGGAGAAAGTCTAACGATTCATGTGGTGTGACAGTGTGACTCAGTGGTTATCTGCTGCGTGTGACTGTATTCCTTGTTGAACTCTTGGTGTTCATAAAAGAAGATCAACGTTGTTGGCAAATAGTTTTGCAACTTAAAAAGAAAAATCGGGTATCTTTTAAACAAATTTTCTGCTACTGTAGCTAAAGTGCAATTATCTGTCTATAGGCTTCCAGGCATAGTTCTAGTTGTCACTGCTGATTGTAAAGGTGAAGGTCAAAGAAGCTATCTTGCCAGTTGTACCATCCTAATCAAAGAACTGAGGGATAGAATGCAGTTCCTTGATCATCGAGGATCCTACTGTGAGATTTACAACAAGTTTCTGCCTTGATTTTTAGTTTTTAAAAGAGGAATCATCATCATCTCCCAAGGATGTAGTTTGAGATGTTATAAATAGATTTTAGATTGTTTACTTAGGTACTGTAGTAATGAGAAACACTAAAAGTCTAAAAATATGTGGAATTTTTAGTATTAAGGTAGGTCATCAGAAATAGTATGTGACTCACACTTATTTGAAGTGTTTTTTTTCTAGCTATTTGTGGGCAGAAAAGATATGATGTAGAGACGATGGATTTAATGCTGTCTTTGCTGCTGTGTTTGTACATTATCTATCAAGTGATGGAAGGTCGCAAAAGCTAAGGGCATCAGTTGCCCTGTCCACAGCAGATGTAAGCAAAACACACACACACAGCTAACTCACCAACACTTCTAGCAAAGGTTTAAAAAGAAGAGACAAAGTTTTGTGTCTGAAAGTGGTGTGAGCTTCAGCAGCTTTTGGATGGGTAAGAGGAGAAGCATGCAACTACTGTGACTGAAATCACAACTTAGAATAACGTGCTCTTGCATGCGGCTATGGGAAACTGCTGTTCTGATGCAGGAAGATAAGCATGTTTTTTCCATTGTAGCCTTTATTTACCACCACAGCATTTTGGTGATTGAGCTCTCTTTTCTGGAAGAAGGATTTAGCTCTCAAAAGCTAATGGGTTTTATACAGTGCACCCCTTTCAGCAGAGCTTCACTTTGTGAGACTATGAACATGGTGGTATTTTGCATGCATGTAGCAAGTACACGCTCTTAAGAAGTAAGGTCAAGTTTTTACAAAATTTATCATAACTTTTTACACTGAATCTCCAAACTGTCAGAAAAGAATCAGAGATAACTGCACAATTTAATTATCACTCACCTATAATTGCCATTTTAATTTGATATGGAGTGTTTTCAAAAGGAGATATAACTCATTTTTAATTGAATAATTGAACTGATTTGTGAGGAGTTTTTGTCCTTTGCAGTCCTGAAGTTTCCTTATACTCAATACTGCCTAGTGATTTTTGCTGTCATGACTTGCTTGTTTTTACCTGCCTCCTCAGGGGCTCTTAGAAACTTGAAAGGAGGGGGACATTTTTGCTGTTTTAAGCTTGAAAAAAAAAACCCTATAAATATAGTCAATTAAAGAAATGAACTGAAATTGTATTTTACGTGATCATTCAGCTGTGTGCCAATAGAGGCAAAATCACCTAATCACAGTATTTGGGTAAAGTTATTTGTACCTTAATGTGGTATTGAGATTAAATGGGTTACCTATTTGCTGAAAGATTATATCTTCGTCCATTTTAGCAGAGTGTACACAAACTGCACAAGCAAGAAATTACTTTCAAATAGAGCAAGACCTCTAGGAAATGGAAAAATAAATTGCATTTTTTTTTCTATATGAACACGGGGGTCATAACTTGCATTGAAACCTGAATGTATTTATGGTAGCAATCTTAAAATGTCCTTTAGATGAATTTCAGGGAACTAACAAACTGAGCATTAGTGTCATGTAGTTTAGTGTCCGAGGGGACAGGAACATACTGTCGCTCATTCCCTACAAGACACTATTCAGCAGGAAGCTGGAGTTGCAGGTGGGAAGAATCTGTTGCTCCCTTTGGTGTATCCTTGGAAAACTTAGAGATGATGCATACAATTCCCCAGAACATTTGTAAGTATTCTGGAACAGCTCTGTAAGCACAGCTCTGTACAATCAAATAAATACCATCTCATGTTTGAATCCTGTATTTCATCCTACTGGTACAAGTGTTTTATGAACTGTCTAGATATAATGCTTCTATCTTGATAAAGCTAGTGACAACTAGTTGGAGGGATGGATCTTTATCTCTGTGGAAGTTAAACCTTCGGTCAAGGACATCAAAACACCTTTTGCAGAATGCGTTATGCCTGCATAGGTTTTTTTTTTTTTTTTTTTTTTTTCCTCTACCATGAAGAACAGTCAGGGATTGACATTCTAATGATCTCCTTAAAAATAAGTGATACTATCTTGATTTATTTGCCTGAGAGAACGAAGGGCGTAGGTAACCTTTTCCTAATCGTAGCCTGTGGTTCTAATGGGCCTAGGTATTTTATGCTCAGTTTTCTGTACTCTCTTTGCCTTGCTTTTCTTATGAAGTTCAATTTGTACTAGAAAGGTAGGTTTCGGTTCTTTGAAGCATCATTATTATTCATACAATGTTCAACTGGAGGAGGAAATACGTGGTAGTTAGAATAGCGCAATTAGAAATATTTTTTTCACTGTGTTCCTTTTTTAATAGCTAATTCAGGGTCGCTCTTCAGAAATGACTGATAAATTAAGAAATGATATACAGCTGTAAATAAGGACTAAACATGAAACAGGTTCAAGGTGTAGCACAGATAAGGCACTGAGGATTTTTTTCATTTGGCAAAATAACTTTTGCATTATTATAGAGGCAAGAGAGGAGTCTCATTATTTAAGAGCAGGAAGAAGCATCTGGAGTTTGTTACAGACGGTTTTATCTTGAGAAACACTTTCATTGTCTTTCAATAATGACCTTGTCTGCACAGTTTGTGTACATACTGACCTCTGTTTCCCTGTGGTTACTATACAAGCCCTGTTGAATTTAAGGGGGTAATATAAATACTGTGAAGATGCTAGAGCTGAGACCCCTGCTTCTCAACCTCATGACCTTAAGCCTGTGAAGATGTTCCTGTCACCTCATGCCAACCTGACAAAAACTGTTCTTGTTCATATTGTTTCTGTTCTGTAGGTGAGGAGCCACTATTTTGCTTCAATGTTGCCAAAAGTTGTCTACATCTGAAAGGATACTTTTAAATAACAAGTAAAAGTCATTTTGCATTCTGAAGATATTTCAGAAGTTACTACTATACTTCTATACATATTGATGAAAATCAGTGTATAGACACATTGTATAACCAACATGTGGGATATACAGCTCATTGATGTGAGTTCCATATTCAGTGCTGTTCATTAACTGCTCTTATTAATTACTTTGGATAATTAAGTGAAATGGTCCTCAACTTCCCCAAATTTAACATTAATGATTTGAAAAGATAGCAATAATTCTTTCTTGGATAAATGTCATTGCAGTACCGTCTCTCACTTTAAATCATCAACTCAAAGAGATCAGTCAAGCTGAAATTGCATGTGAACTAGAGAGATCATTACCTTAAAGAATACGGTTTTCTAAATAGAAAAGGCTAAGTGAAAAGAACAGAGATGGAGCAATTATTAAAATTTAAAGTAGTCAATGAACAATAAAGTAGTTATCCATTACTGCATTTCCGCATGGTGGACGCACTTTCAAATAAATATGATTTACCAGAGAAATTCAATATGTAGTTCTGTAATACTGAGCTAAGCAAAAATTGAAGTGATGCAGACATCAACTCCCATGGGAAGGTTTGGTGTGGGTGGTGATAGCAGTTTTACACTTAACTGGTTGTGTGTTTTATCACATTAGTGATTAGTTCCTTGCTGTCATGTGGTCCTAGAACTGCCCTTCACTCGAAAACTGATTTTTCAAATGTCAAGAGAAACTTTATGGTTTACAGAAATTAATTTGTGTGTAGAGCTATGGGAGTAGGGAAGGAGGTGAAACTGTAATGGGAAAAATAATTTATTTAAAATTTCACTACTACCATTGTTTTAGTACTTTTCTTTGCAAGTAGGTCTACAGTGTACCTTATTATCCACCAGTTTTCCTTTTTCCTTACCCCAGTTAGAAGAATCACATAGAGCGGCAGTCCCTGTGTGTTGAGGGGAAGTGTGTTGACAGGTGGGGAACTAATGTTCTCTCTTTTGGAATTGCTCTTCTGCTTGTGGGCATGGTAAATTTTAGAGGTAGTGTAGAGAAGGAATTGGTTGAATGTTTTTTTTTTGTTGTTTTTTTTTTTTTTTTTCTTCCAAAATTAAGCATTGATCAATTTGCAATAGCAGCAAAACTTTGGTATTGCTGAATGGAGCACAGAGGTGAAGGGAAATAGCTCTGGGAAGGGAGTCTGTGTGTGTGTGTGTGTGTGTGTGTGTGTGTGTGTGTGAAGACACATCTAAGTGTTTTGCTGTTGGAATGCTAAGTTTAACTCATATGCGTATGCCTCCGGTTTTACATATTCAGTTGACAGCTCTTGGATAACTTGATCTCATCAGGAAGAAGAGAAACTATTTCCCTTCCATCACATAAATTGATTTTTGTCAACATTTATCTACTTTCATACTCGTGTCTTAACTGGAAGCTATTAGCTAACCTGTAGATTACAAGACTGGTATCGTAATAAAATGGAGAATGTCTTATTTCAACAGCACAGTATCGCAATAAACTTATGTTTGCCTGAGTATGACAAATGAAATGTCTATCTTATTTCAAGATGCAGAAAAGAGTTTACACTGGATGGTAATACTGGAGCGTGAAGCTGTTAACCAAATAGTAATCAGTGCTATCACTATACTTAAGTTGTGAGAACATGTCAACCAGTCTCAAATTTCTTGCTCTTGTCTTCAAAAAAAAGAAATATGTAAGTAGTTCAAATTGCTTTGTAGATGTTAGAGACAGATTCTCCAAAACTACTTGTCCTAGGGGAATCAATATTAAGCTTGTCAAAATGTCAAAACCCAGAACTCAATAGAACTTTGCTTTTAAATGAGTAGCAAGTTATCTGGTATTGTTGTAATTAGCCTGGTATAAATGAGATTAAAATCAGTATCAGATTAGTGGCTAATTGGAGACCTCTGATTGGATTGAGTATTTTGCAGGGGAGTGGAAGGGAAACTCTCAAAATCAATTCTGCTGCTCAGGCTTTTCCTTTGCTCCTTCCAGGCTATTTCGCATGCACTTCTTCCACACCCAAGCTTGTGAGTTTTTGTAATCTAGTGGGAATGATATGTTAAAAATGGACTGCTAATGTCTGTTAGATAAGCCTAAAACCAGAGAAAATGGTTAAAATGTATAGTTATTAGAAAAGTAAGTGTAACGGAACACAAATTCTCCTTCATAATATTTGAGGAAATTAGTTTAGGTTCTTGCTATCATTTATTAAGTCCCAGTTCTGTCTGATTTTTCTTACAGATTTGTTTTGTTTTCTGTACTCCTTGTATTTGGGTTGCACTACAGCTGGCTGACAGATGAGGGGGAGTTTCATTTGTTTTTCTTTGAACAAACTGTATTAAAATGTTTCCCATTGGGTTTGCAGTGGCACATATCAATATAGTTTATAAAAACAATAAAACAATAGGATCATTAAGTTTAGTTTAAATCCTTTCGGATTTGAGATGAGCAGTGTAACCCCAAGGTGTGAGTTTAAACACTGGACAGGCAATTTGGGGCATTTACACAGAAGGATGTTTGTATGTTTTGCTAACTGGGGAAGATGTTATATTGAATGGAACAGGGGGAGAGAATTACTTTTTAAACCAACAAAACATTTTAATAAGAGTAAACAAAAGTTTAAAATGAATTTTCTTTCATATGTTCTGCACTATGGATGTCAAAGGACCATATGCATTGTATTTCTGTGCATTTATTACTGGAGTATGGAAAAGAAAGGTGCCTGGGATGATTTTGTCCTACCAAGAAGATTTCAGTAATATGTTGCCTACAGTAAACAGGCTTTATTCATGGACAAGTTGTGGCTTGGCAAATGCAGGTCTATATCTTCCTTCCTTTATACCTGTTTATTCCCACCCAGGCTAAAAGGAAAGATCTTTCTGGACAGGTGAAAACGCTTGAATTGTCCAGCATTTTTTAGGACATTCAAATGATCAAGAGCTTGGGAAATTTGGAAGCCAGGAAGAAGAAACATTTTTTTCTATAAGCAATTTTCTCTGCAAACTGGCCTGAGGTGACAGGAAGAGTTTAAGTTAGTTTGCAAGAAGATATTAAGACCAATAGCAAGGAACATATACTGGGTGTTTTAGGAATATGTATCATTCATTACAGGAGAAATTAAAGTTTGGATTATTTCTTTACACTCTAATTTGAGTTAAGATTTATGTAAGTAACCTTGTTATGCATATGTTCTGTGTGTGTGTATATATATGTGTGTGCATGTGTGTATATTTAAAAGTGTATACTGTTAAAAATGCACAGTATACAATGGAAGAATGAATAGGAACTTGTGTCTGCTGTAAAGGAGAGAATTTACATGTAGGATTTCAAATGTCTGTCACATACTTATAAACCCTAGCACTGGATTGCCACAGTAAGTGCTTCTGCTCTGTGGCATGTGTACATGGAGTAGCAGATATAAACGGAATAGATGAAGTTTGTCTGTTGGGCTTCAAATAAAGAGATGTTCCTTTTATTTAAAAAAAGCTTTGGCCCTGAGCAATGTAATGCAGTATTTTCTTTTCCCACTCAGACCACTATTAAAAATGCAGTGTGGCATAAAGGACCATTAATTAAGGATGTGTAGTTCATTAAATGATTTTTCTTTCAAGTTAGCAGAGAAGCGGAGAGCAACCAGTAAGCAAAGGAAGAATTATATTTAGAATTTCAGCCAAGAAACTATGCTAACAGCCAAGTCAGAAGGAAAGTTTGTGACTAATCTGTGCCCATTATTTAGGGCTATACTGATGATAATGCTGGGGAGGAAGGAAATGGTCGAGATGGAAGGAAAATAAGCAAGAATCATTTTTGAAGTATCTGTGCTATTGAGCTGAAGCAAGCAATTGTTCAAAAAAATAGATCTTGGTTAATGCAGTTAGTGTTCTGTGTCTGCTTCCATTTTCAAAAAAAAAAAAAAAAAATAGTTTGACATCTGTCTCTACCTGATCTGATTAGAATCTTCTCAGCAGGAGTTCCCTTGCCCATGATTTAATCATGGATTTCTGTGCCAAGGTGGGTTGGTACCATAGTTTGTTAGAATAATGAGTTGGGAGAAAAAAATATTAATTAAACCTGAAGAAAATTGGCAATTTTTGAAATAATGTCCAAGTTGTTCCCCTAAACATGTTAAACATGTTCTTCCCCTAAAATTGTCTTATTTGCATCAGATATTCACATGTCATATACCCTGGGTATGTTTGAATTAAACTTGCCAAACCTCTACTTATTTAAGAGTATTGTGTTACTGAAAGTGGTATTTGAATTATGCCAGAAGGGGCAAATTCATGTGTCCAACATTGCCAGACTGAGAATTTTCCATTTCAGTGAGGTCATCTTGCCAGCGTTCACTGGTTTTAAGGGGAAACAAGTTCATTTTAAACCACAGCAATAATTAAATTTGCATAGCTGCTTGACTAATTTGATGTTTAATTAAATCAGAAGGATGGTGGTGGGGTAGTTGAGCTAAATAACATAGTCACCATTTGCAAGACTGACATCTCCTGATTTCTTTCTTTTTTTTTTGAGCTTTTAAAAACATTTCCCAATACAGTGTCTAGGTGATCATAGGAAAATCCTTAGAAAATAGGTACTAGTCTTGAATGTTTCTAGAGGTATTCTGTAAGTTTTAATTAAAAGCATGGAAGCTTTTCACCAGATGAAAGGTAGGGTACATAAAAAATCAAAGTATTTCACATGAAACTGTTCATTGTATTTTTGTGTAAATATCTGTGCTATAATATTGCTAGTAGTAACAACATAAAGAATAATTTATATGGTTATGATAATGATAATTTTTTTATGAAGAGCTTTGCAATATTATGTGGTTAGAAACATATAAATATAATCAGACTATAAGAATATGCTATTCATATTACATTTTGCCTCGCTTTCTAAACTGGACACAGTAAACAAGGAGCGTTTTTTTCATACTAGATTGTAGATTATCTGTAGAATCTTTTGGACACTATATCATAGCCAAGCTTATTCAGAACCTCCCAGCTGATCATGCACGTGTAGCTCATAGGTTCAGTGACTACTGAGAGAACAAATATCATACTCGTCTGCTTTACTGGTAAGGAATCACTAATCATTGCTCTTTATGACACTTAGTGAAAGTGCCTCTTTGGCATTCTTGCACTCTTGATTTTCGATGTTTTTTCTTTTTAATATCTTTTTTTAATTAGTCCCCATGCAATATTTGTGCAGGAGTTCCTAAATGAGGAATTCCTTTTGACTATTAAGATTCCGTCTTCTTTGTACTCACTGTTCTAGTGATTACGATGTACATGTCTTCCTGACTTGATGAAAGCACATGTCTGTCTCTTGTTATAAATATGATTCAAGAGTGAGTGCTTTAACTATATGTTGTACAGTTTTGTGTTGCTCAAGACTGTAGCATTATTGTCGCATGCCATAATAGGCAAATTCTAACTCAGGTGATGGGATTAAGTGTCTGGGATCTGGTTTCATTGCAACAAGATCCTGAAACATTCTAGAGGTATTGCAGGTATTTTAATTGGTCTTTTGCAAGCTCCTTTATTGATGATATGCTATGTTTGAGGTGCTGCTCTTCAGCCTTCACTTGTCTTCAGTCTTGATAATGAAAAGTTAGCATTAACGATCGCTTCTTGGCACCATAGCCTTCCCTGTAAATCTTTGTGATAATCCTATGGTAGGCAGATCTCTGGCTTTGTTAGAACAAGAGTAATTCTTTCAGCATTATCAAACTGATAAACCTTTGTCTTGTTCACAGGCCTATCGATAAGTAAAAGTCATGGTTTTGAAAATAATTTACTTTCTAAAGAGGACAGGATGATATTATCTGTCCATCTTTCATTATTGCAACTTGACTTTTCTAGTTCATGTAATGAAACATTGAAAGATTATGCTAAAAACTTTACCCACTGAGTTAGGTAAGTGACCCATGGAGACTTTGAAGTGGCAAGTAACAAGTACTTCATTTGCAAACTTGTTTTTCTTATGAAAATCCACTGCCTGATTAGATACTTGCAGGTTTTCTTTACAAAAAAAAAAAAAAAAAGCTAGCAAGATTGCAGCTTGAAGGTTAGTCTGGGAAAGGTGTTTGAAATAGCAATAGGTTGACTTTCTTTTTAAGGGTAAGGAAAACCTATTATTGCTAATATCAGATATTAAGAATGCACATTTTAAATGAAATATTCCTGATAACTGATTCACATGAGCTATGTGGCATAGATATATGAACACCCTCTGGTTCTTGCAGACATCCAAGACCGCTCTTAGGGTACTGTTTATGTCATGGAAATTGCTGGGGCCCCAATTCTGGGCTCCTGCATCCTTGTGCCTGCTGTCACAGCCTGAGATCTAGATGCTCCTTAGTGGACAGAATGGGTCCTTCATAAAAGCCATGTCCCAGATCAATGCAAGGCCACACGCACAGCTGAATGGACCACCTCAGCAGACAGGGAGAGCTCCTTAAACCTTTGCTTGTAACTTTGGCAGACTTTGACCTGCCAATTTGAAGTATCCCACATGCAGTGTGTGGTCCTGGGTAATTATTTTTCTAGGCTAAGTGAGGATGTTTCAGTCAGCTATTTTTCTAGACTAAAGCAAAATTTGGATTTCTTACTTGGTTCTCCTTCTTCCACTGCTTTTCAAGGGAAGAAATATTCGGTACTTTTTTGCAAAATCGGTTGTTGAAGAGTACAAACAAAATGATTAGTCGTTCTTGAAATATAAAGCATAATGTTTGAACCACAATCAAAGAAAATTCCTGTTTTGAGCTTGATCTAAACTAACTGTGGTGCTACTGGAGTAACTTTTCTCCCAGGGAATGATGTGCTAACACATTGCCTGAGAGGACAAGTGGCAGTGGGCAGGTTCCTTGAACAGTGCAAAACTAACAAGTTTGTAGTAAATATGTTTTAGAATAACATTTATTTTAAATCATAAGGCCTCCAGTACTCTGTGCTGCATTACTAAAAGCAATTACACGAACATTCTGGTGTATGGCACCATCTGAGGTAAAAGTACTGTGCCTACAACAATGACTTAGCTTGAAAAAAAAATTAATTTTCAATTAAGCTTGAAAGGACAAAGTGCAAAATTAACTAACTTGCAATTAATTTCAGTAGTAATTATGTAAAATTTCTAGGCATATAGAAGATGAGAAGTGTGGCATAATTAGTTGTGGAGGTTTTTTATGGATGTAATTATAGTGATGAATATGCATGAGCCTATTTGGAGAAGGAAAGCACAGCAAGCAATTGTATTTAATTAAACTTTTAGCTGGCTTAGTTATGGAGGCTGTTCTTTGTTTTAATCTCTTCAAAAGTGGTATGAAACTCCCAAGGGAGGGGAGGTGCACCCCTGATGGTGAAAATAACTGTTTAGGATCAGTTTTTCTATGGAGGGATCTTGAAATCATCTGTCATTTCATGAGTCCTAGGTAACGCCTATGTTTCAGCTTTCTGTCTCTTGAAACCCTTGTGAAAAGTCCAGTCAAAGCAAAGTGCACCTTTTGATTGCTTGGTGTTTAAAATGGTCAAATAGAACAGTGGAGTTGCATGGGTGAGTGTGAGATACAGGAACAGCCCTGATCTTTAATAGCATGAGGCAAACTAAGTTCACCATATTAAGAGATGCTGAGATCACCGTCTGGCCCTTAGTCATGCCAAGAGTTCTTTTGATGAGGTTTTTACCTGTAGAAACACAGGTTAGCTGAACGATAAAAGGAAAACTGGGGGGAAAAGAGAGAAGACTCATGAGGAGCAAGTGTGGAGTTTTTATTTGTTTTGTTTTTGTTTGTTTGCCCAGTGTTTTCTAGATATTTGAAATGCTGTGCTTAGTTTAGAAACCAGTATGATTTTTGTTTTAATCTTCTTACCTTATTTCTGTTCAGATAAGTTTTAAGCTGATAAGTAGGCATATTAGTAAAACAATTCCTTTTTTAAATGTACAAGCACTTCAGATAGCATGTTAAAATGACACAAAATGCTAGCGAGAATATAACTGAGATGCTCATCAAGAATTAAATGTACAATGATAGCAAGGCAATCAAATTCTGTCTTTTGTGGTACTAAAGTAATAGTAAGTAAAAGTAAATAAAGGATGTGCAAAGGGAAGGGTATGTCTAATTTGAGCTGAGAATCGCAGAGTTCTGACCCAAGCTGTCAGTATTGAGCTCTGCAGCTTTGGACAAATCACTTTATTAATCTGAATCTTGCTTTGTAAGGAAGAAATGTTTATCTGTCTTGTTGGGTTATTACAGTATTTCTGAAATTTGTCTATAAAAACTTGAGGGAAAATTGCTACAGAATACCTAGCATAGTTCTTTATATATGCACTATAAAGAGTAAGCTGTAAATGCTCTTGCTGTCCTTTATGTATGGAATGGTATCAACTCCTCCTCTTTTTTTTGATTTTTTTTTTGCTTTTTAATTTTGACAATAACTTAAAAAAGCTGCAGATGCTGTTATGTATGTATGTAAACATGTCACAGATATTACACTATCCCTAGTTTCTTCTCCCACATTATATGGTTATTCCCCAGCACAGAAAAACAAAAGCTATATGATCATGTGGGTAAGTAGTGTCATGAAACATTATTTCACCTATCAACGTTTCTTTCTGTGAAATACATCATTAAATGTGTCTTGTATCTATGATTATGGTCTGCCCAGCAATCTAAAAATAAATCACCAAGCTTAGTTTTTATAACCCATAGCTTTTAAAAATACTTCAATTATATCATCTCTTAATCATGTTTTCTCAGTGCCAAAGACATCCTACTTTCTCTATTGATATTTAATTCTACTGTCCCCACTCATAATCTTTTGTTTCTTATTGTTTGCTCTCACTATCCTAATTCTGTCTGTCTATCTGTTGCCCAGATTAGGATGTTACAGTTCAAGTGTGGTTTCATCACAGTTCTGTAGAATTATGCAACAATATGTTTAAAAGTGTATAGTACACTTTGTTTGTGATTTGTTAGTTTTCTATTAAGCTTCTTTACTACTGATATGCATTATACCCAGAATTTGTCAAAAAAAGTTCATTTTCATGTGACACATTGGCTAATTCAATACCTTTTAAAAAATAAGCATTATTCGTCTCCAGGATTTTCCTACTGAATATGAACTAAAAGTATACTACCAAAACCCTCTTCATTTGTCTTTGCATACACCAATTATCTTGACATAGTGATTAATAATTATGATTCCTGTCTCTTTGTACAAATTTTGAAGAACATTTTTCTCTCTCTTGTTGTATACAAATGCTTTTCGGGCCCAGAATTACACAATTCAGTATGACTAGTTGAGTCAGTCAGGGTCAAAGGGAAAATGAATGTTTCCATGATCTTTGTACAAACAAAAAGCAAGGCTATGTTGCCATTTAGAACAAATCTGGCACTCACATTCATTAGACTGCATTTGTCAGTACTGAATAAATAACCTTTCATCCAGTGCAGCAATTTTTCTTCATTCTGTAATTAAAGATAATTTTTACTTAATTTATTTATGTGAAAGTTTACTTAAGTGAGACCAAAACTTTTACAATTCTTATTTCACAAAGAAGGTTCTGGATAGAGTCCCAGGTGCTACAATATCTTGATTTACTGCATGAAATATTATGCTGAATCTGTCTGCAGGAGATTATCTCCTTGTCTATTTATGAGTGTGTGATATGTAGCTTGTAAGACCTGTAGAACTTATAGATTTGTCAATGAAGTCTGAACTTCTACTGAACTTGACATTAGGATAAGATCATTCAATAAATAAAATTCTTAAAAAGAGAAGGTCTCTGTTCAGTGTTAGCTTTTTGTTGTCATTGTTGTTGCTCTGAAAGTTGATGTACCTAATGGAGGTTTGTCCACTTTTTTGAAGAAATCCAAATCCAAAATTGAGGACAGTGAGGAGTTTGAGGCTGGCTGGCCGGAGAGGGGGCCACAGGGTGGTTGTTTTTAGGAGTATAGGACTATATCAGAGCAATCAGAGCTGTCACACATTGAAAGAGTCTATCTGGATTGGTGCTAGCTGCAGCAAGATCAACTTTATGTTTATCTACACTGTACTTAAAAGTTCACCAGTGAGAAAGGTTGTGTTGCCTTGTGAGGGTTGGGATTCAACCTGACTTGTAAGGGTGGATAGTTGGTAGGATTTGGGGTGTTCTGCACAAGAAGTGGTGAAACTGTCCTAAGGATAGACACAAAAGAATGTTAATGCGTGTGAGGTAACATCAGAACAGTTCAATTATAAGAGAAAATCAGGAGGGGGTTGAATCATAAAGGTGTGTGATACCATTACTGTTCAAACAAAGTTGAAGGTAGTAGTGCGGATCCATTAGGTGTAGAGGTGGATATTTGAGGTCTCATGTTATTCTTCTGGGGCCCTTTCTCATGGCTTTTGAAAGCATGGATTTTTTTATTGTTGGTCAGGGCAGGTGTTACTTTGTTTGCATGCTTTTCATTTGCCAACCACAACAAAATGCTTGAAAACATAAAGAGGTTTTTGATAATATTTTCTTTGGCCTAAATGAGCTAAATCCTTTAAGCCTTTCCTGCTTAAAAGTGGTTTTTTTTTTTTTTTTTTTTTTTTTTTTTTTTTTACATCTGATAATTCATGCTGCTTACTTCTGAACTCTGATTCATCTTTACTTTTCTGAAGTGATTGATGCTGAAAGCTGGATAAAATAATCTAGCGGAGGCCTGGCTAGTGCTGAGTAGTGCTGAGGATGTACTCTTTTTCCTGGGCTATCATAGCTGCTTCTTTCAGATCACTTTGAATTTTGTAATCTAGTCCAACGAGGTGCTTTCAGTGCTTCCTGTCAGCAATTTCAAATAAACAGGCTCTCTGCTTTGTCATTCATGTAGTTATTGAAGAGTTCTGAGAGTATTGGTTAGGTATAAATGATGGTATTAAATGTTAGGATGGGTATTAGGTCCCCCAGCAGGTCTTGTCTGTCTCAACTTTGTTTTGATTTTGTTTTCACCTAATGGTTACAATTTACTGAATGTTCCTTGTCTTGAGAGAGTGAGGCCATATGGGCTGCTTATCTGACAGCATCTTTTCATTTTCACAGTTCTAGTAAGAAATAGGTTTCATAATAGTAATATATTAGCAGAGTAGATAGGGCTTCATATTAGCTTTCTTTCAGAAAGCAGTTCCTTTAAAATTCAGTCCTTGAATGATTACAGTAAATTTAAAAGCTGATTAAAAACTTACTTTACATCATATCTAAATCATACTTAAGTTAGCAGTGTTCCTTGCCAAGTATAGCTGACTCTGCAGACCTTAAACTGTGCTCTGCAGCTCTTCAAGCCTTATTATCCTTCTTTGGCACCAGCTGTCCAGAGCCTAATACGAGGCCTAGGAAGAAGTTAATGTTTGCATTCTAGCTGAACAGCGCATGTGGCAGCTTACCTGTCTCCAGAATAAAAGCTATGAAAGTGCAGTTCAGTTGCATCCTGTACAGCATCCCACACTTAGTTTTTTCTGGGCCTTCTATTGAAATAACATGCTTTTTTTGCAGGTATGTAGATTTAGATCACCCAAGATAAATCAACATCACTTCTGCAATGAGGTATAATTTAGTTTCAGGTTTGATAGATGGAAAAAAAGCATAAGCACTTTATTTTCATTGAAATTATGTTTAAATTAGTTTAATTTTTGTTTTGAAGTATATTTCCCATTATAAATACTAAAATGATTTCAAAGAATGTTAGCTAAGCATTTCATAGAGGATTAGAATCTAAACTCTCAGGGTGAGACTGAAATAGAGCAGGCAGGAAGTCACTGTGGCCTCTAAATTTTATTTTCCTTCATGCTTTTGTCTTTAAACTACTTAAGACTTTGCAAAATCAAGCTGGGTGGAGTGTGCTCCTGTGCTGACAGAGAACAGGAAGCAGATATGATGTCCAGGCTCTTTCCTACCTCAAAGTTTTGCTATTGTAATTAACCTTTGCAAAAGGTAGGAGACTGCACTTACACAGAAACTTGCTGGTGCTCCCAATGGTGTGTGGTGAAAAATCCATTAGAATGTTACACCTTTCATTAGAGAAGAGAAAATGAAGCTGATGTTGGAGACTTGACTTTGCATACCCTTGGGTCTTGCTGGTTGAATTCACAGTTCTGTTCCTTTTTCCACTAATACATTCTTTCCCTTGAATCTCCTTGTTATTTTTCTTATTTTTTATCTCAAGTATTTTGGCTCTTCTTTCAAGAAAATTAACTGCGACTTGCCACTTTTTTCATCTTGCTGTGTTCTTTTTGGAGGCTTTTTTGGAGGCTGTCTTATACAGCTGATTTAGACCTGCCTGAACTAGAGAGTTAAATACTCACAGATTAATTATTTTCATCTTAATTTTCAAATATATACAATACAGTTTATTAAGTAGTTGTACAAAATGGATTACATAGCAGACAAGTACCTAAAATCTGGAATGAAGAGCTATTTATTTATTTTCTCTACCCTTTCTGAGTTGAGCAAAGCAAGACTGGAATACCTCTTAGGAGGATAGGGGAAGGTGCAGGCTGTGATGTAGGAGCTATGGCTATGACCAGGGATGCTCCCAGTAGGTGCTCCTGCCAAGACCAGTGACAAGGGTTTGTTTGTTCTCAAAGAACACTTTTTTATTTTTTATTTTTTTTTTCCTCCATTGCACCACAGTCTTGCGCCCCACAGTTAAGTATGGGCCATAATTCATATGGTTCAAAAGAGACTTTCAAAAGAGACTATGGGGTGCTGCTACACAAAACTTTTCTCCTGCAAAACAGATTTAACTTATTGGCTAGGAGAGGAAGAAGAGTATTGGAAACCCCTGGAGCTTTCAGTGCATTAGGCACTGAACAACATCTTTCTGTCAGAAAGTATTGTCATGAGAAATGTATAATAGCTAATTTCTTGGCACTTTCCTTGGTGCTCACAGCCCATTATCAAGAGGAAAAAAAAAAAAGACAAGCAGAAGTAACTGAACTCTTTTTTTAATAGTCTTCTTTTTAAGTAAGAAAGTTTAATTTTTAATTCTCTCCAGGCTGTTGTGCATAGTTTCCATGCTGACTCTGGATTAATAATCAAATCACACCAGCCTCTTGGACTATCGTGTGTCGAGGAAGTGCTGCTTAGGTCAGTGTCAGGGTGATCCTGAATTGCATTTTAGTAGCACTTTAATTTCCTCTCTGGCTTCCATCCAGTTGCCAAACCTGGACCTTTCGTTTCCATGCTTAATGGCAGATTTTGGTTTCTCGGGTTTTTACATTGCTATCAAGTTAATTTTAGAACTTTAGTTTCCATGGGTACTGCTAAGTATTTCTTACTTCTCCACTTGTTTGCTCAGTTTGCTGCTCTGTTTTTTTTCCTTTTCATTCGTTTTCCCTTTTTCTTTTTTTACATTCATATTGTGCTGGATGAAGTGCACAGAATAATTATCCAACCTTGGAGAGATAAAAAGGAGGGTATGTGAGAGGTGAGGCTCTTGATCTCCAGCCTGATGACTCGGCTCTCGGCAGCTGCAGAGACTTGAAAGCACCACTCTTGTGGTGCACAGTCAGGGTGAGGGGTGTCAGCCAGCAAGGAAGACATGGGCAGCCTCCTGGGTCCAATGCACCATTGAACAAGACATGCTGAGAGTGCTGCTAATCCTGCTGACCGGTCTCAAGGGTTATCTGTGGCTCATTAGCTAGTTGTGTACATGGAGTCTTTTGTCTTAGCTTGCCTTTAAATTCTTTGGAACAACAGCTGTTAGTTTGCTCAGGATCTGTACAGTGCATAGTACTGGGAAATCCTATTTCACGACTGGAGTGCCAAGGTGCAACAGTAATATCAATAATGCTAAAAATGTAGGGATGGATAAAAATTATCCATATCAAGATCTTCTATACAGTTTAGGCAGGCAAGGTCATGTTTTTTTTTCAGTCTTGGAAAGGAATAGGTGAGAAAATACAGCAGACATTGCTACTTAGACCTTTGATTAATATTTGAAATACTAATGCTTTTGAGGAAAATACAGTTCCTGTCACTATTGGAAGAACTTGGGAGATCATTTTGAGAGCCATTACAGAACAATAACTTTGGGGCTGGTGGAACAAGAGGACACAAAATGACCTTCTGTATATAGTCTCTATCCCCTTTGAGAGTAACAGAAGTGCAGAAGGCAGTAGCATAAAGGTTTTACATAAACTTTTTATCATACTGTCTCAAACATTTCTCAAAGAACAAGATTATTTTAAGTACTTGAGCATTTAAAGCAAATATGAAGATGCTTGGGAGAGGGTGAACAAATGAAATCTCAATCTGAAAAATGATCCTGAAACTCCATGAAATCAGTGTGCTTTGCTTTCTGGATTGGATCTTGTTTGCAGCTTAATAAATGGAGAAAAAAAAAAAAACTTGTTAGAAAGGACATTATGAGAATAAAGCGCACCTTGACATTCCAGTACACAAGGTCTATATGAGGTATTTATAGCAGGACACAAAAGTAAGAAATTCAAGCAATTTGGAGACTTAGCTGGGTCCACACTAACTACTACCACAGCTTCCAAAGTAAGTAGTGTGCAAAGGTTCTGCTCCTGTGTATTGGATTTTTGTCATCTTTAACCTTTGGAGCTGCAGCTCTGCTTTTTAACCAATTGGAATTTAAATGCGTTGTTACAGTAGCATCTTTGTTGGAGATGGACCATGACTTGTGTTCATTAAGGCTACAGATGTCTGCTCAGATTATGTATTTCAAAAGCTTTCTTTCTGATGAGCTGTGAAAAGCCAGGCTTGAGCAGAGGATTGCAAAAGATAAAATAGTAGCCCCTTATCCCACTGTCTGACAAACTTAATGCCCTTACTCTCAGATCTTTTTAAAAACTTTGAGACAGCAGATTTATTCACAGTCAATAAGATAGCCCTCTGAGCTATGTTTCCTTTATCGTTCCTTTCCTAAATTATTCACAAAGCTTTTTACACTCCAAAATCTCTGGTCTGCGAATTCAGCATTTCCCAGGTAATAAGGTTTAATAGGCATAAGTGACATTGATAAACTGTTTATACATGGTGTGATTAGAAAACGTGGAATTTTTTTAAATAAAAAAAAAAAAGGCATGTCCACTCATGTGTTTGTTTTTTTGCTTTTTGTGTATGCTTATGTAATATATTTATACTTAATAGCAGAATGGATAGAGCTTTCTAAACCTGCTTTGATAATACCTGCTGCTTCTGGAAGAGGATGGCTGAACTGCCAAGAAATTCAGTTCAGTAACTTCTGTGATGTGTAAATATTTGCAGAAAGTTATTGGAGCAGAACTAAAGAGTTATGGCTTTTTCTTTCTGAACTAGCATTGCATGTCCAGCAAAAACTTGTCAAGTGCTGTAACATCTGATCTTCTCCCTGTTACAATGTACATAAAACATAGATCATCCTGGCATTCATAAAGTGTCTTAGCTGGCTGTCCTTCATTCCCTTCCCTATCTCCATTTGACTGTATGAAAGCCAGAATATTACATCTATGGGAAGCAGGAGTTTTTTCCTAGTTCAAAGCTTTCTGCTCAAATGTGCAGGCTTAGACATGACAGTACATTAAGAGAAAATGACCGTGTGTAACTCACTTTATTCAGCATATTACATGCCCAGCAGAAGAGATCAGGCACTGAGAGGACATGGGAGCACACAAACCAGCTGCATCTACACCAGTGATGCGTATTTCTTCTTATACAAACTTTCTGGCTGTGAGCTCTTGGGGAGTTATCGAGAAGATGCTCATTTTAACATTTGTCAGTACAGTAGAAAGAAGAAGAACAGACTGTAAAACTCTTGTATGCAAAGCTGACTTATAATTGTGTTTGTCTAGCTGTCACCTAAAGCAGTTTTCTGGAGCATTGTTTTGGAAGGTGGCTTTTAAGGGAAGTTTGTTTCTCCTCTTTGAATGGAATTTGTTTTCTTAATGCTACAAATCCTAAATGCAAGACCCATCCCCAAGCAGCGATAGCAGAGCAGGCTCAGGTGGTGTTACTTTCATCTGCTTTAGGTTTGAGTTTGTGGGCTTTTCTAGTTAGGAGAGAAGATTAAGCTCAGACTTAGTCTTACTTGGTTTAATTTACACCACAGTGGAGTAGAATATTGCTGCCCTTCATCTGCAAGGAGGTTTTGCCAAGTGATCTTTTCTTAAATAAGAAAACCTACCCCTAAGACAAGAATAAGTGGTGATTTCAGTGATAGTAGAACAAGGTGTTTTGATGACAGCTGGATCTTTCTAGGCTAGATCTTCCCTGTTTCTCACATAGGGAGCCCTGCATGTCTGTTCTGGTAGAGGCATCAAGTTTATGAACATTTGTAAATCTAGGGAAGTGGATTATTTGCATGAGGAGTGTCTGTCTGTGCAAAGTATTCATCATTGCTCTGTGCTTAAGGAAGAAAGTATGAAGGATAAAACAAATTGCTTCTCCTATGCAAGATACATCTATACACTTCACGCTGCATGTTAAAAATACAGCAGCTAGTAATAGCTGAACTGATAGAGAAGCTAATTTAGATCCCATATGTGATAGAGTTGTATTAGCCACTTGGCAAAGCTGCACCAATTAACACTGTTCAGTATGGTGCTAACGGCTGTGCTTCTGCTTGGGGCATCTCCACACAGAGTTATGCTCTCTTGGGTAAACATGTACCCAAGTTGGTACTTTGCTCTTATTCTCAGAGATGTAGTGCACTAAATGGAATAAATCTGAAAACCTGAGAAGGAATAGAGAATTACTGATAAATTATGTGTTATTAGCCACAACATTCACAAAGCTCCAAAATAGCACATTAGCTGAGAAGTTGCCCCAAATTGTCATTGTGTGAAAAATAGTACAGAACTGAGAAAGCAGATGTTTCAGACCATACTTGGTCTGAATAACAGGTTGCTCTTTATTTTGTTGAGATTGAAATACCTTATTCTTTCTTCAGAATTCTGGTTAATCTGTCTGGATATACAGAAGTTTCCATACAGGGGATTTAAGAAATTAGCCTAAACAGACAGATAATCTGAAGTGTTTTATAGAGCAGTTGATATTACAATGCACTTCTCTCATTTTTCTTCCCTTTTAATAAAGATAGAGATTATTGAGAGAAAGAACTGTGCTGCTTCATGGTTATTCCATGGAAACAAATTAAGTCTTATGAGGTCTGTAGAGACATCCCATTCTCAGCCTTCTGCCAATATGTGGTAACTAGTAAGCCAAACTGAATGGAAGTTTTGTCCTGTTTTACTGGGGCCTGATAAGGTACTTACCTTTCTTGCACTGCAGAATTACAGATAGTGGTATTCATCCAGGGATCATTTTTTGCAATTAAATTTACTAATGTTTGCGTTAAGATGATCTGCTTGTCACTGTACTCTGCACACTGGCCTTATCTACCTTATGTGACAGGAAGTCACCCCTCTCCTGGTGAATTTGGGGAGAATATTGGAGAAGCCATAGCAGAATATGATGAGCTGTAATTAAACTTACTAATTCATGTAGAGCACTGTCTTCCTCGGGGAGACTGCTCGGGGTTGCATTCCTCAAACAGATTCGGTACACTTTACCAAGCGGCTTGGAGACCTGCTGGTGACTGGTGACGGTGCTTCCTGCCTTCTGCCCAGCATGACTGATGGGGGAGAGGAATTTAGCAAGGAGCCTAGCTGAACTCTGGCAGGAGGGATCAGAGAGGCTGTGATGATTTCTGCTGTGCATGGCCTACAGCTGGCCTATAGAGCAGCACTTTGGTTCCACTGGTGTGATTGGTAAAACACATTCTCTAAGAGGAACAGTTTTGTTTTGTTCTCAGTAACAGGGCCAGTAACTGTGTTTGTCCTTTTGTAGGTTTTGCTGTTGTTGTTGTTATGGATTTTTTTTTAACAGTTTTGTACAGTTTTTCTTTTCCGCCCATCTCAACCTCTTTTTAAAAGGGAATACTTCAAAGTAAAGTATTTTAAATCCCATTATCATGCCCAAATAATGGAGACATCATTTTTAATGATGCTGTCGAACCTGGTTTTGTGTTTCACTGTGAAAGTGAACTAACAAAAGTAAGTATCGACAGAAATGCCTTAGCAGTCTTGATGCAGAGCAATGAATGATTCAGGAAAGCTCTTCCATTCTCCCAGAAAGAGTCTATATACTTTATTTTATTTTTTTTTTCTACATTTTCATAACTGGCTCAGTTGCTGTTCTAAGTGGTCAAAAAGTGGTTTTGACTGATAGGTGAAAGAAAGGTAAGCTGTACAGTAGGATTTTTTTTACCAGCTTCGTGCAGTAGGGAATGAAGAATTGGAAGAATTGGATGGATGGGCCTTCTTTAAGTGTGTAGATTGGGGTGGAGGGCAGTCAGGGTTTGTTTTAGTTTTGTTTTAGTTGGCCTTTTTGTTTGTTTGTTTCTACTTCAGGCAGCTGAATGCCTTGTACTGTACTAGCACATTTTAATTTTTAAGACCAAATAAAATCCAGAGAAATTTCTTCCAAAAAGAAACAGTGCTGAAAGCCTATAGGACCTTGTGGACAGGGTGCAGGAATGGAGTGAGGAGAACATCTTTCCACTTGTTGTTTTGACATTGACCCAAAGTGTGACCAAGTTGCATCAGTGGGTACGCATGTGTGTCATCTTGTTTCTCTGAGCCTCTTTCCCCCTTTGCATTTTTCTGTCTTTTTATTCTTGATTTTTTGATTTCTGTGCAACTCAAGATCCAATCACATGTCTTTATTCCACCACCTATTTGTTTCACTGGACCCAGAGCCTGGTTATGAATTTGTTCTCTTAAGACTGTGGAAAAATCTTATCTTTGCTTCTTTTATAATTCTTGGTAACTTTGCCAGTTCTTAAGTGCCTCTACAACTCAAATATTGACTATATGATGTGTGAAGTATCTCTTCTTATCTAGCCTTTCTCATCATCAGTCATCCCTAAAATACTGTTTAAAGTCATGATTCTGCTCCTTTTCCTTACCACTTAATTATTATTTCCAACAGTGTCGAATTGAAGCTCACTTATGGTCTTCCATGGCCTCAGCCTAGCTTGTTTTTGCCTCTCTCTCATCTTGTCCTGTCCTATCCCTTTTTTTTTTTTTTTTTTTTTTTTTATGTCTCCCTTGGGGTCAGAGGGGCCTGTGTGTTTACTGTTCACTTCCTTGCCTATATTTTTTGCTTTTAAGCTTTCTCATCTTTTACTAACATCATGTCCATCAGGCTTACATCTGTAGTTCCATCATTTTTCCTTCTTTGAATGTTCAAATAACCGCTCTTAGCCGAGCAGCTATTTGGGCTGTGAGATCTCTGGAGCAGAGGATCTAGCTGCTGGCTTTCTTGAAGAGCTTCCTGTAAATTTGGGCTGCTCTGGAAAGTATCATTGAAAGTAAAGATCAGGCCTTTCCTTTTTCTGCTTCTGGTATGTTTTGCCAAATGTAGTTTAAGGTACTCTGTTTATGCCCTAGAACTGGGTGCTCTCTGGCATGAGGGTTGCAGCAAGTTAGAATTGGTAGGTAGGAATGTGGGAGAAATAAAGTACATGCACTATCCTAAGATTGCTATGCTGTGTATCCTCCTCTTTCTCAGTTTCTGTCTCTACCTGTCTTTTGAGGATATCCTCTCTAAGTGTGTATTGCAGCTGAAGAGTAACTTGTGAACCTTTAGCCTCACCTCCATGCCTGGAAAAGTCAAGGAGCAGCTCATTCTGGCTGTTGTCTCCAAACATGTGGAGGATAAGAAGGTGTTAAGGAGTAGTCGGTATGGATTTACCAAGGGGAAATCATGCTTGACTAACCTGATAGCCTTCTATGGTGAAATGTCTGGCTGGGTAGATGAGGAGAGAGCGGTGGATGTCATTTATCTCGACTTCACCAAGGCTTTTGACACTGTCCCTCACAACATCCTCCTGGACAAGCTCTGTAAGTGTGGGTTAGATGAGTGGACGATGAGGTGGATTGGGAATTGGCTGGATGGCAGAGCCCAGAGGGTGGGGATCAGCGGTGCGGAGTCTAGTTGGAGGCCTGTAGTTAGCAGTGTCCCTCCGGGGCCAGTGCTCGGTCCAGTCCTGTTCAATTTATTCGTCAGTGACCTGGATGAAGGCACAGAGTGCTCTCTCAGCAGGTTTGCAGATGATACGAAGCTGGGAAGAGTAGCTGATACCCCAGAGGGCTGCACTGCCATCCAGAGGGACCTGGACAGACTGGACAACTGGGTGGTGAGAAACCT
>JAWLRI010000596.1:3923852-3950422 GCA_034781795.1 Crypturellus tataupa
TGGGGACTGATGGGAACCATCTGAGCAAGAGGGGCACACGTCTTCTTGCCAAAAGGCTGGCCAACCTGGTTAGGAGGACTTTAAACTAGATGAGAAGGGGGACGGGGAGTGTCACATAGACACATCACACAGTACAAAATTTTGCAGCTTCAGAAGAAATGCCAAGTGATGAATTTCTCAATCTCTATGAAAAGATACAGTTCACTTTCGTGTTGTATAGTTACTTTATCAGAGAGATGGAGTTCTGAAAAAGATCAAGGAGTTTTCTATTCCAACCCTTTTGTCTAAGGTAGAATAAATTACCTAGACCATCTCTGACAGAAGTTTATCTGACAGTTTTAACATCACTAATTATAGAAATTCTATTGCTTCTCTAAGTAGCTTACTTTGGTGTTAAACTAGTCTTTTGATGATAAAATCTCTTCTAATATCTAATATAAATTTCCCTTGCTACAAATTAAGCTGATTAATTCATGTTCTACCTTCTGCAGGGAAGAAAACAATTGCTTATCATCTTCTTTGTCCTAACCTTTTATGCGTTTGAAGGTTTTTATCATACCCCTTCTTCATTCTTCTCTTTTCCAGACTAAACAAACTAAATTATTTCATACTTCCTTTGGAGGCCATATTTTTTAAACTGCTTATTATACTTATCATTCATGATAAGTTATTGCATATTTCTATATCTTTCAGAAAATATCTTCTTTCCTTAAAAATCCTCACAAATGCAAGGTAGTATGAAGTAATCACTTCCGAACTCTTACAAGTAATGCTGCTTTTAATAACTTTCTCAAATTGCTTTTGCCTTTTTTTAAAAATGAACAATTGTACCTGTGTACCCATCTTTTTTCCTGTCTTTGCCAAGCTGGTTCTTTCTCAGTCCGTACACAAATTCATGTAATTTTGACAGTGAATGAAAATTTTCTCCCAGCTGTGACCTCACTTGATAGCTTTATTTCACTAAGATCCTGATTTGCTTGAGAATGGCAGAGAACTGCATGGAAGTCATCCAGTCACTGCAGATAAATATTAACCCAGACCCTGATAATTCCAGTCCAGAGCCAAAATTTATAAGCTGAGAATCCCATCTCTCTGCCTTCCACCCTTACTATCTACCAGCCCCTACTCCTGCACTAAAACTTTAGTTAACAGGATTGCTTCTTTAGATCCAGGAAGTAAGACACAAGATTTCCTGAGTTTTCCTATAAACTCCATAGAGGCAAGAGTTTAGTTTACTTAGTTTACTCAGACTTGCGCCAACTAGGATTAGGTCCCCATTCTGAGGGTCTATTCGACATCTAACTGCATCTATAATAGTCTAAAGCAATCCCACACATCCCAGGCATCATGTTTTTAATGTCTGGAAATAACTCATTATCCCGTCTTCAGCTACATGCCATTTTCTGATAATTACACTCAACAATATTTAATACAAAGGGAAAAAAAAAAAAAACAGGAACATTGTTAAAGTTATGAGCAGATAGTTAATTCCTTTCAGCACCATAAAGGCCTATAGCTTTATGCTTCTCTTCCCTGCCTTAGGACAGGTGTAGTCAGGATGGAGCCCATCAAAGTGTAAATAGCTTTTTGTTAAACTTAATAAACTAAACATCAGAGGTGAAAAACAACATAGTTCAAACAATGTTTTTTGTTAAAAGCATACTGTTTTGAAAAGATATTTTTGGTGCTTGCTTTGAGCAACTCTAGCTTTGCTATTCTGTGAGGAAGGGATTTGAAGACTGGCAAGTTTGATATTCACTCTGTCATTCTCTCTATGAAGATTTGCCCAAGTTGGGCCAATTTGTAGCTGCTATTTATGTTTACATCAAACTGCTTCTTAATGTCCTGGAACCAAGGAGCAGAATATAGGACTCCCTGTGAGGCATCCTCATCCTTGAGAGTAGACACACGTTTCCATTTCCTTCCTTCCTTCCTGAGTTCACTAATTTGGTTACTTTCTCTACAGTGGTAATTCTCAATGAGATGTTGGAGAGTTGAACATGTCTACTTAACTTCTAAACTGATAGTTAGGGTATTATCTTAGGAACTGGAAGATAGTAAATATCTTTAAATTAGTATACAAAAGGTGACTAGTGGTTCTGTTTTTGTCTCCTTTCTTCCTTCTCCTATTTAAAAGAAAAAGCAACCCCAAGCTCAATGGAAATTAAAGTGTAAATCACTTGGCCAAACTTTGACTCTATCTTGTTCTGCCTTGTAAACACCACTCTTATATACACATTCAGGGCAGAGGATATATACATATCGTCAGGAGAGCAATGGGATCAAGGAAACCTCTTTCTTGGATCTGTTTGGGCTCCACCAGACCGATATGCAGGCCATCAATAATCTCATTGCATCCCATTTTTCCCATTAATTTTAGGGAACTCATTTCCTTCATTCAAGCTTTGAATTTTGCTCTCAGGACCAGGTGTGAAGAAGATACCATGTTTAGTCATTCTCCAGAAATGGTCACTATGCAGCTCCTAGATAAGTTTTATAAGTAATTTATTACTTGATTTTCTTTATTTTACACTCAAACTTCATGTACTTCTATGTCCTGCAGTGTCAATCTGCTACATGTAGAGTCAAAGTTTGATTGTCTGTTCACATTATTCAGTGAAACCAAGAAAAGATATACTATTTATGATGAAAGAGCAGGCTACTAAATATAAATGGTGCCTCACTGAAATCTGCCTGATGCTGAAACAGATCCCGAGGTAGGTACCCTTATATGACCAGGCAGGATCTGACTTTGTGGATTAACTAGTCATTTTGCAATAACCTAAGGCTGAGCTTGAGAACTTCAAACAAGTCTGTTTTTCAACTGATTTCCAGCATGTTCTTAGAGTCAAATTGTTTTACGTTGCTTTAGCCAGAGCAATGAGCAGCTAAAGAACCTAAAATGAGGAAAGGAAGTTAAATAATATGCAGCTTCTATTTTATTTGGCTCTGACAGAATGAAATTTTCTTTACAGCCTAATCTGGGGGAGGACAAGAGAAAATCCATACTAAATCTATTGTTACAGCCTTGTGCTTTACTTCTGAAGGCCAATTGTTGAGTGCTAGATCCTTGTGTCACCTCAAACCAAAAGCTATTTCTCTTTGAAATGTTTACTGTAGAAGACAGGAAATCTGTTTGCAATCTTAACCATAGACCAAATTTTTCAAAAGATGTTTCTAGTGTCTAAGAGTAAAGATAATCTTGTGAGTAAGACACTGGACTGGAATTCTGACCTCAAATCTCAGCTGCCAGAGGGGTTATATGTGACCTTGGTAAGGCATGTTGGGCCAGATATAAATAAAAATGCCTAAATATAGATTCCAAAGTAGGTCTGTGGCAGATGATAGATGAATCAGAATCAAAATTTGCAATCTGACAACCTTCTTTTGGTTGCTGTTGAAATCTTTAGGCACTTTCCTTTTCATGTCAAGGTTCCCTAAACTGTACCATAAAAGATAAAACACAAAGCTCAGGTTCAAGCTTCTTTCCAAGTATGGTGTTCTGCCTGAGGTGTTCAGAGGAGCTCAGGATCCAAATAGCTGATCTGAAATAAAAAAAATAAAAATCTACCAAAAGACATAGGTGTTTTCATTGCTAATATACAACAGACAGAGCTAATGATTTTCTTTCTTTTTGTCAGAACAGTGTTTTCTTCTCAGACCTTTGGCAAGTCCCTTGTCAAACAGTGATGAGTCCCTTCTAGAAGTTCATTCACCATTATACGACAAAACCCCTTCTCACTGTATATCACATCATAGTTGCAATTCCTAGAGAAAGAACTAAATACTTTTAATTTATCT
This sequence comes from Crypturellus tataupa, assembly GCA_034781795.1. Classification (NCBI taxonomy): domain Eukaryota; kingdom Metazoa; phylum Chordata; class Aves; order Tinamiformes; family Tinamidae; genus Crypturellus; species Crypturellus tataupa. The sequence continues at coordinate 3,927,654 of JAWLRI010000596.1, forward strand.
GCCAGAAGTTTAGTCTCTCTAGGAAAAGAAAAGGAAAACTGACTATAAATATTTTCTTCTGGGACTTAGTAGTAGTTAGCTGTCTTAGTATAAAAACTGCAACCCCTGCAGTATCTATGGCCTGTTTGTTGATTGAATTCCTGCTTGCACTAAATTGGAGGCTAGACCATATATATGCCAAGGAAGAAGGAAAATCTATATTCAGTTCTGTTCTGATTTGTTCCCCTGTACATCAGTCTGACCTTCTTAGTGAATCAAATGTTGAATCAAGAATCAAGATTTCCCTTGAAAGTGCAGACTGGGAAGCAAGACTGCATAAGAAATGTAAGTATTTCTTGTTATAATCTGTTCTTCCCATATTGTAGACTTTTCCTCCTGCCTCAGACACTTCATATTTAGAAGAAGTCTTCTGAATAAAACAACTTTTTCCTCCTGACTCATATATGTGAAAGAAAGTCTCCACTGGAACAATTTAAAATGGAAGGCATTTCCATTCACCCATGCCTTGTATAGATCTCCAGGGCTGACAACTTTTCTCAAGAAAATATTTCCATCAACGGAAGACTGAGCTGAATTCCATATCGAACACATATTATTTAAAGCTGAACTGTTTGTAGTTAAGTGGATTGTAAAATACTATAACAAAATGGTTTTCTAGATGAGTATTGAACCAGATGACAAGGTAACGTCATGCCTTGATTAAGCTTTATATAACTGTTTTGGTGTGAGGCAACATTAAATGTCAATTACTCTTGCTAGAATTTATCTCTATACATTAAATGATCATTAGAATTACTGTATTTAGAGAAATCCTTTTGATAAAAATGCCAAATTATTTTTGCAAAATTCTATCTTTTAATATGGATGTTTTGTTGCAACTATTCCCAGACCTTATTGTGGTTTCCTGCACAAAATTATGTCCTTAAGCACACCAGTCCAGAATTTACTACAGACACAGGACAATAAAAAGTCAACAGCAGGAGACAATATGTTTTATATGTGCAGTTAACTATACACACTGCTGGAAAATATTGGCAAGTGGCACAATTATGGTACCCTGGATTCTTAAACATATCACATAGAACACAAAGGCACAAAGCACTTTTTTACTGTAGTTACTTTTAGGGACTAGTTTTCAAGGACACAGACGTTACATCTTAGAATACAATTTCAAGAAGTTTTTCTAATTTTGCTAAAACAATTATTCTTCCTTGTTCATGCTCTTTGTTTAGTTTTAAATCATTTCCAATTAATAATTATACAGAAATTGGTTTCATTTGGGACATCTAAAAAGCAACTCCAGACAGATGTAGTTCCAATTTATTTACCCTGTTGGCTTTGGGTTTGTAAATTTTAAATAACACCATTTCTACTGGACTGCACAATATGCAGATCTGGAAATAAGACTAGTGATGGAAAAACATCCTATAAAAGGAGTCAGGGTACAGAGATCCTAGCAGTATGACATCTATGTTAGTGACCCATTTCTACTACCTCTTAATGTGAAACCGCTATAAATACTGTGCTGAGTCTTCTTTGGAAAAATAAATGATCTGATGGTCTAACCTTTTTATTCAACTCACTGGCATACTTTTTCTACTCTGATTTACACCCACCAACCCAATATTGACCAAACTTGTATGGATTTTACATTTATTTCATACCCTGAAAAAAATGTTCTAACAAGAAATGAAAAACTAGCTTAACCTGGTTGTATTGTTAACTCATTCCAATAAGAGCAAAAAAATTATTCTAGTCTATTAAATATGTTTCCACCTAAAAAAAAAGCATATAAAAGAATTGATTTACTTTCTTGTAGAATGCTTCTTAAGGCTGATAACTTTCTTTTCATTGAGAAAGTAAATCTATGGTATGCATAATATTATGGATTTTGCAAATGCTGTACATTTAATCTGTACTTTTGTACCATACCTTTTTCTTAATAAATACTGGCTTTACTTCTGTTAGTAACTGCTACAGACAACACTACAGATCAAACACTGGGTTTCATGAGCAGCCATTTTTGCTGCTATTCTGTGAGAAATGTGCTATTGTATTATTATTAGACTCAACAATGTTAACTTTTGAATCACACGTAAAGGGAGAGGCCAACATTTTTTCTGAGAGTCCCATTTCAACTCTTAAAACAAACTTCCATACATAGTTTTACTTTATTGACAATATTTTATCTTTGCCAGCTTGATGTAAAAATAACAACATTTGAGGTATTGCAAAAACCTCAGGAAAAAAGCCATTCCTCCCATTCTCTTTTTAATTTTTTTATTACTACCAGAATTGCACGTAGCCACAGAACTGCCATTGGCAGTTCAGAAGCACATCTTCTCCCTCCGTCTGGAGACACAGAGTGTGCACAAAAACCAGGCCATGTGGATGGGCTGGTCAGCCCCCCTTGCTAAATTCATCCTGACTAGTAGAAGAGAAAGTGCTGGAATTTGTTTTGTGTTTGGAGGTTTCTCAGTAAATTGACATTTAGTTTCAGTTCCAAGAGAAACAAGAGAAATCTTTGAGCAGTACCCCCCTTCTGACATGAAATACTGTTTAGTGGCACCTATGTTGATTTATATATGCTGAGGATCTAGCTCAGCATGTCTGCGTTAACCTCCCATCAGAATGTGAGTCTATGCTGAGTTCTCCTGTACCATGGAAGTTGCAAAATGAGCCTAACAAAAATGACATCACCATTTGAGAAACTGGGGATATGTGTTTTGTTTTCTGTTTTCATTCAAAGAAAAATGTCTGTTGTCTTTGCACACAAGAAGATGCTTTCAAGTGTAAAAATACAATTCAGAAAATAGACATCATCGATGTAAAGGTACATAAACCAAACACCTTTTAGAAAGATTTAGGTTTTTCATTCAGAAAAAGTAATGAATAGCTCTTTGTGATAAGCCTCACTAAAAATTTGGGGAAACAAAAGGAATTCTGTCCTGTCTCAATCTACTAGAAGCATCTTAATGGAAGCTGGACTCACAGCAGAATATGGCTCAAAGAAAATTCACCCTTTTACATGATCAGTCTCCTTCATATTAAAAGAAAAAAAATTAAAAATATCATGCCTCTGGGCATTCCCTGCCCTCATAAAGTAAACAGCACATGCTGAACCAGGTATTTTACAAAGAATTTGCAGTTAGGCTGGCATCCCAGATGAATCTTCCCTTTGTTTTGCGGAAGTTAGTTTAGTAGACTATGGTATATTGAAAATTATTCGTTGTTGTTGTTGTTTAGAGTTTGCCTAAAGTGATTACACTTTAAGAGCACATTTATATTACTTCCCTTTAGACATTTAGAAAAACCGCTGCAATTTAACTGCTTAATTGAATTTCACACTACTGGGATAGCAGGATGCAAATATTGATCCTTCCCATATGAAATTATATTAGCCAGTCCGGCATTTGTTTATGACATCTGGAAGAACAGTATCCTCCTTTGTTGGAATGATACTGTAATGCTGTGGTTTTATCTTATTTTAATTACAGTGGACAGTCTGTCAAACCGCAAAGATGTAAATATTTATACTTTACTTTGATCCTTTAACATGGTTCTATCTCATTAAGTAGATATATTTGCGGTTTCTACTTCCTCTTCAGAAACAATATAGCTTTTTTTTTCCCTACGTGTTAATTAAATAAAAACTACGTTACTTAGGAAATTCTTTCCTGAAGTACATTTTTTAATCTGCTAGTTCAGATTATATACATACATTTATAAAACACTGGCCTAGGTTCATCTGACTTACCTTCAGCCATCTAAAAGGCAACTGTAACCCTCTTTAGTCAGTGTATAATGTTAGGTGTTTTCCCATTTTAGGTTAGTAAGAGTCCCTCTCCAGGGTCAACAATCACTTTTCATTGATCATCACTGTGAGTATAGGAAAAAAAAATCTCACCCTTACTTTTCTAGCAAAATCACAGCGTCCCCCCGGGCAAGCTCTGGCAGTTTGGGTTAGATGAGCGGACATGGAGGTGGATTAACAACTGGCTGGATGGCAGAGCTTAGAGGGTGGTGATCAGCAGTGCAGAGTCTAGTTGGAGGCCTGTGGTTAGCAGTGTCCCCCAGGGGCCAGTCCTCAGCCCAGTCCTGTTCAATTTATTCATCAAGGACCTGGATGAAGGCACAGAGTACTCCTTCAGCAAGTTTGCTGATGATGCGAAGCTGGGAGGAGTAGTTGATACCCCAGAGGGCTGCGCTACCATCCAGAGGGACCTGGACAGACTGGACAACTGGGTGGTGAGAAACCTCATGAAATTCAACAAGGCCAAGTGCAAGGTCCTGCACCTGGGGAGGAATAACCCCAGACACCACTACAGGCTGGGGACCGATCTACTGGAGAGCAGCTCTGCAGAGAGGGACCTGGACATCATGGTGGACGACAAGTTGACCATGAGGCAGCAGTGTACCCTCGTGGCCAAGAAGGCGAATGGGATCCTGGGGTGCATTAAGAGGAACGTCTCCAGCAGGTCGAGGGAGGTGATCCTGCCCCTCTGCTCAGCCCTGGTGAGGCCACATCTGGAGCACTGTGTCCAGTTCTGGCCCCCCCGGGACAAGAAGGATGTGGAGCTGCTGGAGAGAGTCCAGCGCAGGGCCACAAGGATGATCAGGGCCCTGGAACATCTGCCCTATGAGGCTGAGGGAGCTGGGCCTGTTCAGCCTGGAGAAGAGAAAGCTGAGAGGGAGATCTAATCAGTGTATACAAATACCTCAAGGAAGGGAGCGAAGAGGATGGTGCTGGCCTCTTTTCAGTGGTGACCACCAACAAAACTAGAGGTAATGGTCACAAACTGAAACACTGAAAGCTCCACAGGAGCTTAAGGAAAAATTTCTTAACAGTGAGGGTGACAGAGCACTGGAACAGGTTGCCAAGAGAGGTTGTGGAATCTGCTTCTCTGAAGACCTTCAAAACCCATTTGGATGCAGTCCTGTGCCACGTGCTCCAGGTGGCCCTGCATGTGCAGGGGGGTTGGACTAGATGATCTCTAGAGGTCCCTTCCAACCTTAACAATTCTGTGATTCTAACCAATGTCTGGTTTGCGTGTTTGTGGTTTTAATAAGCTAATTTTCCACAGTCCTGAAGAAAAGAATCTGCTGATCTGACAGCACATCACACAGTACATTAGCAAAAAACAGCCTTATAACAGTCTTTTGAATTTTGTATCAAAAAATCTGACTTCCTATTTTTTTTTTTTTTGTCTTGCAGAAGCAGGCAGCGGTCAAGATTACGTGACCTCAGAGAATCAACTACTCTACTACCCTAGTATTACGTATGCTATCATTGGTAGCTCTGTCATTTTTGTACTTGTGGTGGCCTTTCTTGCTTTGGTTTTGCATCACCAAAGAAAACGCAACAATCTCATGACCCTGCCTGTACATCGACTCCAGCACCCTGTGCTGTTGTCCCGCCTGGTGGTCCTCGATCATCCACACCACTGCAGTGTTACTTACAACGTAAACAACGGCATCCAGTACATGTCCAACCAGGCCTACCATAGGCCAGTGGATTTGGATTCTCCACCATCCTATTCAGAGGCTGTGCTGGACCAAAGGTATGTACAGGAGCTAATTCTGTTTTCACCAAACCTTAAAGCTACAGTTTGCAGCTCTTGGAATCTGTGCTTCTACTTATCTTTGCTATTGTTTTTTTTTTAAGGTGTTGTGTGGCAGTTCTGTCACTTGCATGAAAGGAAATCTGGGCAGTCTTTTTTCATAACTCCTCCTGCATACGAAAAATTCGAAGTCCATGAGGTCTCTTTCTGATTACTGATATTAAAGGGATGGATTTAAGATGAACTTCAGCCAGGCTGTCTTAGTGCTAGTAGTGCATGGGCATGGCAGGAGAATGGGAAAAATATATATCACTTCTCTAATAGTGAAATCCTGTGCCAGTATGGAATCAAAACACGAAAAATGTATTTTCATTTTTTCCAGAAGACATCTAGGTTGCAAGTGTTACTATTTAAAAAACTTAAAAATTATAACTTGTCTTGGTGGTCAAAAGTAATGTTTACATTTCTTGCATCAAGAAGTCATGTACCTTGTTTCCTAGCAGAGGAAGAAACACCTCTGTGAAATGGAAAATGCTGTTCTCGTTCTAAATAGCTGAAAGTGCAAATTTTTGTGGGTAGGCATGGTCTAGGTCATGTTGTTTTTGTAGTTAGGATACTGGTTTTATTTGTAGATAATTAACATTCATTTTAACTTATGTCTATAAACTCTTCCCAAGCAGAGATAGTAGACTGACATCCTCCCTGTATAAAAAGGGGCAAGGCGTGACGTTTCATGGTCCAGACTGTTTACTGTCACCCTGTCAATATTCTTTAAAATGAACTCTGGCATCTAAGAAATGTAGTAAGATATTTACATTCCTATTCTCCACTGCATTTGGCAGCTGATTCCTTGTCTTGATGTTCATGCTTGATAATATCTTTTCATTAGAAAATGATCAGCTGTCCAGACTGTAATTAGTCCTTACCCAATCGACACCACCATCAGCAGCTTCAGAACTAATTGTTTCCAACACCTTTTATCAGTCTGCTAAAGCTCTCAGTTTGTTCTCAGAACCAGTAGTAGTGTCTGGAACACAGAACTCATCTGTGCATACTTGGCACTTGCTCTGCGTATGATATTGTGACGGCAGAAATGCTTTGTCTTTAGAAGAATTCAGTTTGTTTATTTGTAGACTGGAGACCTTCAACCTCTCCTACTTAATGGAGGTTTCCTCAGAGCTTTCCTATGTTCACATCATTATATAAAGATGTAAATTCATCTTATGTCTTTTGAAATACTTTCTCAGATTATGTACGTGTTACTCATGAAGAAATCTTGTAACTGCCTTTGAGGAAAAGGTGAGACTTGTATGGCAATGCCTACTCATGAAAATTGTACTGTGAAATGTTCAGCAGGATGTATTCAATTATGTTATGTCTTGAAATCTTTTTACCTCATGGTAGTGCTGTGGATGTTTTCCAAATGTAGTTAGGGCTCTTTGAGATCATTGATTTAGAAAGCCAAGAAAAATACTGTTTGCACCATTCAGAACTGAAAAACACTGTACTTGTTTCCATATGTCTATCTGGAGTAACCTCTTACTATCTTGTATGTCTTACAGCAGACCACCTTGGTTTGACCTTCCTCCACCCCCTTATTGTTCTGAATCTGAATCCCTTAATCAACCAGACCTTCCTCCTTACCGCTCTCGGACAGGGAGCTTGGTGAGCACAGATGCCACCATGGCGGGCAGCCAGGGCAGTCGGACAGGAGGTGTCCATGACACTGCGGACTGTCACAGGGTTCTTCTCGATGGGACAGTCGGCCAAAGCGACTCTCTGGTCAACTCTCTTGCTGAACGGGAAGTGTAACTGCCCTGCTATTTGGGATGGGCTGAAAGGATTTACTGTTTCAAACTAACTAACTGCAAATTAAACCATATAGACTTAAGGTGAACACGTGCCTGAATGATGACTTGATTTGAATATAGACTTCATTGATTATTGGATTCAACGTTTTGGGCTTAATGAAGATCAGAGTCATGAGGACTAAATCTCTCTACATCATCAGCTCTCTACAAAATTCCTGCAAGCATGTTCTGGCTTAGAACAGTTTAGAGAAAAAAAAAAAAAAGTAGTCCTGTGTTGAAGACCTGATCTAATATATTTCTGGGAATATTTACTGTATATGAATGTATATATGTGCATGTATAATATATACAGATTTTTGCAAACAAAAACTATGCCAGAAGAAGAACTCTTATTCCCAGATGTACTGTTGTCCAGCCTACTGGTGAATCATTTCTTCTTACTGCCTGGTGCCAACTGATGGTTACTGAAGCACCAGAGAGAGTCTTCCAGCTTGGAAGTCAGACACCCAATGCTAACCCACTGGCAGTGCTCATATTGCAGAGAATGTCCCACTTGACCCTTCTCTCCCTGGACTGGAACGTTATCACTGTGAATGTAATTTTCAAGGATTTTAAGCTTGAGAGGACACAACAAGTCTCTTACTGAACAAATAAGATTTTTTTTTCCCCAAATGCTAGTAACTAGGCCAAATTAGCATGATTTTTCTCAGGAATACCGCAAAGGTTGGCTCATCTGTCAAACTTCAAGGCTTTACACAGAAGCACTGAAGCTTCTTAAAACGCCAGCGCAAGACTTCTTTTCAAGCATGGCAAAACAACTTTGCTCCTTGTGTTTCTTCTCAAAAATAGAGGACCTATTTCAGCTAAACTTGAACACCAAAACCAGCCTGAGGCAAACACCCATCGTGGAAAACTTCAGTGTGAATGACTAGCTTGTTATTGCTGTAAATAACTGAAAGGAGGTCATGTAGTTAAAGATGTTGGGCTATGTGCATGTCATAACTGTCTACAGTGCATATACATAACATACATGCATGGATACACATATTTAATATTGTGTATGTGTGTATGCAAATAGCATTATATTACATAGTTTTAGTTTATATTTGTACCCGTGTAACTATGAAATTTCAAATTTTCTCATATAGAAATTTAATTCTTTTATACAGTTAGCCATTATTCATATTCATTTGGTTGAAATGAAGTTGCTGCATAAGGAAGATTTTTTTTTTTCTATCTTAATTCTTGGAGCATTCTTGGAGTGCACAGTTTTGAATTGCCCTTGTAAAATCAACTCAGATGTAAAGGTATTCAGAGTGGCAAGAAATAAGGTAAGCTATGAATTTAAGAATTTAAGTGCTACTGTGTTACTGTGCTTGTGCATAGTATACAGAGAGGAGTGCAGTGTCTTTCTCTAGTCCAAAAAGGAACTTGAAAATTTTTTCTATTTGCCTGTTAGAAACATTTTCCACTTCCCTTCGATAATATCACAAACAGTGTCATTATACTGGCTTTGCAGGAAAGAAGTTCATCCTCCCCCAGCACCTCCCCTTTTCTCCTTCATCATATTCCTTTGACAGTCCCCTTCTCCCAAGGGTTATATGCTCAGAATCGAGCCTGAGCTACATGTGGATAGACGAGTGACCCAAGTTAGATCTCACTTGTCACCCTTTATAACTCATTTGGTTCTGTGCTCCTTGCTCCTCTCTGCATCAGGAGGCCACTGCTGTAGGAGGCAGAGACCAGGTGGATTTTGCAAGCACAGGATATTCTAACAGCTGGTATGGTAGGGAGCACTGCAGCACTGTGTCATTAATGGTTCTTGCTCACTGTGGAAGCAAATTTTCAACAGCCTTGCCTTATAGGCTTAGCAGCCTAAGCTCAGTGAAGGTGCTGGTGAGTACTTGTAAAGCCACTCACAAGATTGGGTCAGATTCCCCCCTTAGTGGGAGCTCAAGCAATGTGCTTGTGCCATTTTGCACAAAACGGGATTTGGCTAATTGAATGCTCACTCCATACAACCTCATAGGCCAACTTGTCATTGTCACATAGCAGATAGACATTCTTTATTTTACAAGCAGATTTAATTCAAGCATATAGCTGAGTTACCCTTCAGCACACAGCTTCTCTGTTATTCTGTGGGCATTAAACCCTGCAGGCCTCCTTTCCTTACGATATGCTCAGCCTACCAGAGCTACATGGTACAGTATCAGAATTACTTTTAACATTTTTGTATTATGTTTTTAAAACATTTTAAACTGCTCTGAAAGGTTTAACTTTCATTTAAGGTATAATACGTACCTTTATACCTTAAGATAAGTTATAGAAGAGTTCAAAGTTTCATTATACATGCGCTTTTTTTTTTTTTTTTTTTCTCCCCAGGGAAAAACGAAGTAGCCTGCAGCTATATTAGTGAAACTAAGTCACTGTGTCCGGTGTAGCTTTCATAGTACATATCCCTCATGCAAGCCTTCCCGAGGAACTGCCTTTAACTCGTGTTTCCTGAAATACCAGGGTATGACTAAACCAAATACACATTTGCCTGTAGCATCTGAAAAACACTGCCTTGCCTTTTTCGTTAGGAAAAAGGAGACCTAGCTGTCCCTTCGGCATTGTACATCAGTCAATGTCATGTGTACATATATATCTATATCTATATATATATATATATAAATTACTCTTTCAGGTTGTATATATTCACATAACTTTTGCATTAAGATAATCCCTTTGGACTTTACCAAAAAAAAGCCCAAATTCTAAATGGTATGACATTTTCCCTTCCAGCTAAGGATGTATTTATCTTTTGTATAGGAAAATTCTGGTTTTTGTGTGTGTTTCAGTTTTGTTGTTTTTTTGAGAATGGGAGATCTCAAATGAAATTGTGCCTTTCTGATTCAATGTTGATGAGTGAGGGGATGGAAAGGGAGGCTTTTAACAGGATTTTGAAGGGGGGTGGGAGGGTGACACATAATTGACTGGAGATCCAAAAAAAGAAACAATTCTTGTCTTCCTTTTTGTTGTTGCTTATGGGGACCATTGAACTTTCAGGAGTACAGAAGTTCAGTATCTGCCTCCAAAAAAAAAGATACTAAAACTTGATGGAGGGTGTTCATCTTACTGCAGTTTTCTGGTATGTAGCACAGATTTGCTAGCCAGTTTATTTAGAAAATGCTCTGCTATCACACAGGAATTGTTTATTACATGTCACTTTCCAGTAGTGTTAATACAGTGTTATACTGCATTATTCAGCAGAATCTGTGGAAAATGGTGGTGGTGACAACATGCTGACAGAATTAAATATTTAATTGAAAAACCTGCAATTCCTTGATCTTCAGCTTGTAAGGTTGAAGTTAAATGTTCATGAAATACCTTGCTGTAGGCTTTCTTTTCAGTAGCTGATAAAGTTGGAATAAGTTGTTCTATTGTTTGCAATTGCTCTTGACCTTTTAGTTTGAGGTGTCTCCAGGATCTTTCCTTTGTACCTAGTATGTAAGCAAGTGCTTGTTTTTTTAAAAGATTCATTCTTACAGAAGTAAAATTGATGAAAGTTTCCTCCTGGAGTCAAATTCTGATTCTGTATCTGTGTTGAATCATGACCACAATAATTAATAGTTCTGCTCTTTTTTTGAATGTCAGTACCCTCAGCTGAAGTCACCAAGTGCTGTGTATATTAAAACTAGGGCATTAGTGAATGCAACTGATAAACTGAGGTTGCTTTTAAGTGAAATTACAATTTACCTCTCTGGTATTGTGCTAATGGAAAACTGACAGTAATGTTTTTAAAAGAGAGCCTGTGAATAATTTTTCCAGCTGTTGTCTGCAGTGACACACACAACAACACTGACTGCATTACAATTTTTAAATATTTCTGCATTCATTCTTCTAAGTCAAATTAATTTTATTTATACCACTTCACTTTGATACAGCTAATAGGGCCCCTGTGATAGATTTAGGAGCTGGGCGGAGGAATGAGATGATGACTCTTAATTAATGCAGTAGCTTGTTAAATCTTGTGTGCTTTACATTTTAGACATCTTAGAAAAGACAAATGGTTTTAGTAGATAAGAAAAAACTATTAATGATGAAAAGGATAGAGGAACACTTCTGAATTTAGTTTTTAATGAATATTTAAAATTGTTTAAATAATGGAAGAATGTGATGCTGTATTTTTAGAGTGGTGATCTAATGGCACACAAAAAGTATGGTTTTTTTTACTATTGTTTGTCAGAAGCTACTTGGAATATAGTGTCTGAAACTAAATTGTAAGACAAGTGCTTTTCTTGTGGTTTCTGCTGGATCTGAAATATTTTGTATTAACATAAGTCTATATCAAACTTATGGACTAAAATACATGACTGCATAAAATTTGAATACCATGCAGGACTCTGCCTGAATGTATCCTACTATAGAACTGTGGCCTTTGGTTTTCCTTTTTCTTTGTTCCTGATTTCAGGAGTTCTTGTCAACTTGAAATTGAAACATTATGTAAGAGCTTTAAGGGAGGTTGCATGTTGAAGACCAATCTTGTCTTAAACTTTTGTAAACTGGAAATCTTCAAAAATGTATTCCATATTCTTGAATAAAGTTGTCATTTTAATACTGTTCACAAAAGAGGATGTTCCCTGTCATATGAAGTCTCTATTGTTGTTATAGCAGCTTCCTACATTAGGCTTCTTACAGCCTCTTTTGCATTCAATATTAAGCTTTGTTGAATTTGTGTGGGGTCTTAAACTGTTTTGTTTGTTTGTTTGTTTTTAAAGGTAATGGAAAGATGCATACAGGTAAAAAATACACTGATGTATATGCCTATACATAGTTCTGCAAATGCGAACTGCCTGTTTCTGAATTTTTGTTTTTTCTCTTCCCATTTGGCTTGCGCTCTCTGAAAGAAGGTATCCGAAGCAATCCTGTTTTCTTGTCGTTTGCATGGTAGCAAAGCTCCAGAGACTTCAGCGAGACAGGGATTGATGCTGGGTGCTGCAGATGGATTTACTAGCAGAGCTAAAGGGCCTTTGGTTCCCCCAAGCATTGACTTGTACTTCTCTCTCCTGCCTGCAGCTTTCCCCACGCTTGCATTCTGTTATGTGCCTGTTTATCTCCAGCTCATGATGCACATGCCAGAGACGTGAACCATGATCACTTTGCGGAGAGCCCATGTGTGGCTGAATTACTGCGACTAGGCTCTTTCCCAGCAGGTGCCTGACATGGGTACCACTTATACCCTTCATGCGGCCTAGACTTCGTTCCACCAAATTTATGTATGGGTCATGACCACTCCTCTTGTGTCAATATGTCATTAGAGACAGTCCTCTTACTCAAAGGCATAGCGTCAAGAAATTACCGTTACTAAGTTATTTTTTGAAGACTAAGAAATATAGGTCCAAATATTATATCTAAATATTTTCATCTAGAAAAGGGATTGAAATACTTCACTTCCATCACTCCTCTCTACTTGCTAGCTTAGCTCATTGCAAAAACTTGTCAGCTTTATCATCATCTTGGTTAATTAAGTCACATACTGTCATCCGAATACTCAGATGGTACGCTTTGTCTCACACTGGTAACCTACCCCCAAATAAATAGCTGTGGATTCAGAATTCACCCCACCATCAGAGGGAAAATGAGCTGTTGACACTGCCACAAAGCATTCACTGCAGGAGAGAGTGCTGAAGTCCCAGAACTGGAGCATTCAGCATGTCCCAGCAAGGGCTAATCTTGAGAAATGTTGATTCAGAAGACAGACGCTTATGGAAACAAATAGTGCACTCTCCAGCTAAGCTTCCTAATTAATCACTTTTATTTTCTCTTCTTCCAGCTTATTTAAAGATCTTAATTTTTATGCCTTAAAAATTAAATGTGCATTTTGTTTCATGGGTGATTTCTAAGCACGACATATTTCCTTGCTGATTGATAAGCAGCCTCCCAGTTGTTCAGCCTCAGTTATCTATTAGTCAGGGAGCTAAGAGGCTTTTTGGGAAGATCTAGTCCAAAATAATGTGCTGTTATTAACTGAAGTAAAGACATCTTCATGTGGAAATTCCCAGCTTTTCAAGTGTGCTTTTCAAAGTAAAGTTCAGAGTATGTGTATTGTATAAAGCACTTTGGAAAAGTACTGGATTGATCTCTCTGGGAAGTTAAATTTTCTGTTTACCCACAAAATGCAATATGAATAAAACTGAAATTTGATTCTTCACATCCAAAATATTGCCAAATCCATTCCTTACTGTGGAGGGAGCTATGTGGAGGGCAATGCTGCAGATGAATAGGTTGTGCAGCTTGTGGCCCATGCAGTCCTTAGTATTTCTGTGGGAGTTGACACAGTGGTTCAGTGGTACAGTTGTTTTGGTGCTGGATTCTGTGCAGCAGACACTTTCTTACTGAGAACTGATTTGAGACTATCAGATCCTATATGCTGCCCAACAGCTGTCCTAAGGTTTTGTTAGTAAATCACCTAAGGTTAATCCATATCGCTAAGCTTTATCTTAAAAAAGTTTCATAGTCCATGACTTGATTCCACCGCCTGAAACTCTTCAATTTAAGCCATGGCCATTTCTCAGCACCAAAGAACAAGCACCTTCATTGATGTAAAAACAATAGGCTTGACAGATCCAGTCTGACCCAAAGCAGATCGCTGCCAGTGTCAGTCTGACCAAAGGAGTGAAGAGTCTGTTCCATTTATTTGTAATACCTGGTGTTTCCTTGACAAATATGAGTAATGTTGTGGCACAGTGATGAAGAAGTATGATGTTTTATGTGATGGAGTAGATTTTTTTTCTCGTTTGTTTCTGACAGTTATCTCAGAGTACTGTTTTTCCAGCAATGCCTCCAAAGTAGAACTTGCTGTACAGATACAGAAGGAGGAATTTAAAAGTTGTCTCTTTGATATAGATACAATGCATTAGGAGTTGGGGTCTTATTGGTTATGTTTGTCTAAGTATTACTATGTATGGATGTATTTGAGGAGGAAAGTTATTATTTTTTTTTTTCTGATTGCAACTTCTTCTGTGACCACTGACTGCAGTAGGAAGCCCAGTGGAAAGTGTACTGCATGATACATTCCAGAGGCAAACTACATTCCTTATCCAGCTGCTGCTGTGGACTCTCATAGGAGCAAAGGACACCCAGAACTGCATGTGGCCACTGAGATCATACTGATTTGGATCACGGCAGCCTAGAAATTATACTTGAGATGATCCCTTGGCCGCAGAGGTGGCTGCCTGATAGGCTAAATATCTTGTTCTATGTAGAAGTACTCCTTTCTTTTGTTTTTCATGAATCTACTCTCTAAACTGGGTTTTGTTTCTTTATTGCACCTGGTAAACCCAAAGAAGAAATACTTAAATGCTGCATAATCCCTGTGCTTGCAAACTCTAGAGGTATTGTGGACATCTGGCTGTTTTTTAGCTATTTCTGTTTACCTAAGTATAATACAAAGTCAAAGGACAAAATTCTGTGTGCGTGTGTTGCTGTATTTGCTGCTATCCCTTGGCATCCTGTGCTAAACACAGATGTTAGCAGAATCAATGAATTATCCAAAGTAGATTCGCAAAATGCTCTGCTTCAGAGGTAATGGCTGCAGCTTTAGTATCATCTTTCATGATGTCCTCTTAGATATGCTAGTTAAAATACAGATTGCATGAGATAAAAATCACAATTGAGCTTCTGCAGGGGAAAAAAAAAAAGGAAAAAGAAAGTGTTTTGTTTGTTTGTTTGTTTTTTAAGAAAAAACACCTTGTTGGCTGCAGCTGCCATTTTTTAGCAAAGCCAGCAGTCTGTTGTGGGTGGTGATTGTTGCTAGCGATTCTGGCATCCTGAGCCCAAAGGGACTTGGGGCCACCACCCAGCAAGGCAATTGAAAGCAAGAGCCCTTTTAGTTTCTGTGTCACAGCTGCACTGTTTGATCCCTCAGGGCTGTGGAAATAATTCTGCACTCATTGTCACTTTCAGAAAACTAGATAGAAATCCTCTGACTGCTTATCTCTATTTACTACTCTCTGTACCTACTCCTATATGTACCCTAAAAGCAACTAGCTGTATCTACTACTCTCCTTTTACAAAAAAAAAAAAAAAAAAAAAAAAAAAATCTTATTTCTTTTATTACTTGTAAGGGTGGGGGAAAACCTGCATTGTTTTGTAAGAAAGATCAATGGTAACATGGATAGACATCAAGATTAGTTCTAGGAATAACAGAACCTGTCTCTTCTGAGATCCATCCTCCAATGCAGACATTTATAACTTTTTAAATCTATTGAAGTTTACAAAAGTAAATTTGAAGTGGAAAAAAAAAGTTACTTGCAGATTTAAGAGGAGAGAAAGAAAAAAAAAAAAAAAAAAAAAAAAGAAAGGAAACTCCCGAGTTGCACAAGGCTATCTCTAATTATCTTCTTTTTTTTTGTAAAACTAAGTCAAAAAATAGGGCATTGATAGAATTGTAGGCACAAA
Source organism: Crypturellus tataupa (assembly GCA_034781795.1). Classification (NCBI taxonomy): domain Eukaryota; kingdom Metazoa; phylum Chordata; class Aves; order Tinamiformes; family Tinamidae; genus Crypturellus; species Crypturellus tataupa. The sequence continues at coordinate 3,943,468 of JAWLRI010000596.1, forward strand.
GATTTGAATTCTATGCTTTCTTTTTCTCTATCCTTTGGGTACCTGTCTGCCTTATTTATACCTATGGACTTATTGAACTAGTTATTCAGTGGTAAATCTTTGAAGGCTTCAGTTGTGCAATAAGTTTCTCGGCTGAGACTCAGTGTTGTGTAGGTATTTCTGGAGGCTTCCAAAGGATCTGTAGACTGGCTGCTTCTCAGAAGGGTGCCAGGAGATGCTGAAATTGGCTTATCATAAACGATAAGAGTTTAAAGATGCAAACTCCATTTGGAGTGTGAGGGTAGTACAGGTGCAGGGACTATACGAAAACCTTATCAGAAAATTAAAGCTGAGACTTTTTGCTTTATACTCTATGGAAAGGAGAGGGGTGGAGAATTGAAGGGAGAAATGTCATTTTGCCCCACAGCAGAGCAGGCAGCCCAAAGTGATATGTAGAACTACAGAGAAAAGAGAGTAACCTGGCTGCCTTTTATGCAGGTATTTGAAAAATGAACTCGAAATTGTGCTTTGAAGAGGGGCTTGGTAATACTATTAAATAAATAAATAAGTAAAAGTTCTACTTTCACTTCTTGATATTGATATCAAGAATTAGATGACTAAGATGGGGGTAGAGTGGTTTGGAATGATTTGGGGATGGTTTTTCCTCTTCCTTTGAAAATTTGGGTGAAAGTAATTATAGCATGTCAGCAATGTCTGATCTGAAGCAGACTCTTTCATCTCACCTCCTGCTTTTAAAATAGCTCTGTTCTTATCTCTGCTTTGAGGGAGAGGGGGTGGGCTAAACGCCTTGCTGCTCACATGGCCTGGCATTCTCCAGATGAATGAAATGCTTTGAAAGATCTATGGTCATTAAAGACTGCAAGCAGAAAAAATAATCGGACTTTAGGAGGTAATTTCCCATGTTGAAGATCATTGGAGGGAGGGGAAAAAAAAAAGAGGTCTGCGAAAGACAAAGAAAGAAAAACATAAAAAATTAATGAGCCCAATTATTCTAGTACTGTCCAAAATACGTTCTATTTAAAAGAAAGTGGAGGCAGACAAGAACTTGGAGATATGATTGGTGTCTCCCTTAATCTCCACTGACACTCTCAGTCATACAAATACTGGTATTGACCCTTCTCTTTGTTAATCACACCTAAGTTACAATTATTAATCATTATTAAGAGCTTGTCACTGTGCTAATAACATTATGTGCATGTGTGTTAATCTAGTAAAGTAAGCAGAGGGGAGCTCAATTTCCAATACAGGCTAGGTGTAATAGAGAAGCATGCGCTGTACATGGCAGTAGGGACTTTAAAGGCTAACTAGGGCTGCGAAGGGAGGGTGGGCTGTGACATTGCTAGTTATCCTTGGGCATGCTCCTGGAGGCCAAGGCACTGTCTGGGAAGGAGAGAAGGGAGCTGGGGGGCTTATCACCTCCATGCCTCCTGATTACAGCACAGGAGAAATTACCCTTGCCTTTGGTTTTCCTGGAAGTGCATGTGCCGTGTGTGGACCCAGGCCCCAGCCAGCTTGAAAGCTGAACTCCATAGTGCTGTGTTAGGGTGGTTATCCATTAGCCTGCTGGCTAGCGAGGCCTATAGCCCTAGGCAGAGCTACACCTGTGCACAGATTAATTGCTCTACAATGTGCTGGGTAGATGCATCAGCATCTTCATAGGTTACCCATTATTTCTAAGTGATGTAAAATTTGTTTGCATAGGCACACTTTAGGGTTCACATTTTTTAGAGTAGATGCTTCTTTTTCAGCGAAAGCAGAATCTTAACTGACTCTACTTCTGTTATCTCCCTCAGAAAGGGGAGGAAACAAAGGGGGAAGGTAGCTAATACTTAAATAAAAATATGCGATAAAGTATCTAGCAAAAACCCTTACACTTTGCTCTTAAACAGGGTACATTGTTCTGAACTGTGTTCCTTGGCCAGTGGCTGATTCCACACTGTCAACCAAGGAGAAGCTGAACAGTCTCTAAGAGGCCCTCAGAAGCTTTCTTCCTCCATGTTTAGCTGCTAGAGAGTTGTCATGGCGTTTGTCTGCTTTCATCTCTGCTTAGACTGAGAGTTTATTAGGATGTCCTAAAGAATTTCTTGTTTTGCTTGGGACTGTGTTTAGATCTCTTCTGTCAATTGTGTGTTATATTGGCCTTTGGTGAAGATCTAGGGCTTCTGTACATGTTCTCTGTTTGAGGACTGTGTTAGGCCCCTGCAGTCTTTTTTTTTTTTTGTCTTTTCACATGAGTGTATTATAGTGCTCTGTGATGGAAGATGATTCAAGTGACTGAAGGCCCTAAATGAACTTTTCTGGGATATTCTTGCAGTCTAACATCTGCAAACAGTTTTGTTGTGGGATGAGACAATGTTATATGGGTAGGTTCATATGGGTTTTGTAGCCTAGCTTGCCAGCCACTGAGATGGTTCCAGCATCGCTGTGACTTGAGCAGCTCCTTGAGTCTCTGCTCACTGTCTTTAGACCATCAGCAGGAAGACCCAGGTTAGCTTTCCTCTTTGCAGGAGGAAGGTTGGAGCAAGCCCTTCTCCAGCAATGCGTTAATAGTGGCCTGGCAACAACAGACCTCCCCATGGGTTTGTGGGGCCACTTACCCTTTACAGTGCAATGATTTTTACAGTCAGGAGCCCATGCAGAGAGAAATAATCAGAACTCCAGATTCAAGTAGATAGCACAGAATAAGTTATAATGTGTTTGTGTTTTTAAAGTGTCTTGTTTTGCTACAGGAGGAACTCGTAGCTTCAGTTATAGTCTGGTGAGTCTAGAAGGTATGGTCTAAGCAAGAACCTTTCAAACTGAGGATCTAAAACAATAAAACATCTGTGATGGTTACTGCTGAGTTAATGGCCCGATGATGGAGGAAATCTGTTTCTAATCTAATCTGTCTGATCTGGGTTTTCCCCCTGCAACTACCTTCATCTCACAGTAATCAAATGCAATGCAGTGTATTAGTCTCCTTTCACCTTTTCTTCTCAGTTTGGATTTAATTGTCATCCTGTTCTACAGAACAAGGAAGTACAGGGACATGAAGTTGAATTCATTGCTCTCCCTCTGGTTCAGTGACAAATGACTCGAATCTTTTCCTAGATCATTGAGTTGCCATCATGTCCCAACAATCTGGCACTCCTTGGCAGAGACATGAAAAACTATCTTTTTCCTTCTATGTGGCACTGGCACTGGTGAAAAATGCTGCCTTTTTTTTTCTGCCTGCTTATTTTATGGCTCTGTGCATTTTCCAGACAAGTTGCATGATGGCCTTATCGTTAATCAAATGTATTGCTGGCCTATGAACTGCTAGCCTAGAGCAATCTGTTAGATTTGACCCTGCTGAAGGCAGGGCAGAAGGGGCTAGTGATTCTGGAGAGATGGGGAATGTGTCTAATAACATCATGTTTCTTTGCTGAGAGCTGTGACCTGAGATAAATAAGTGAATCCATCCAGGATTAGCCTGGTTATTTAACAGCCTCTCTTTGAAATGTATAAAGCATTCACTCTGCTTTGGTCTGCAAGTGAACTAGTGGTTCTCAGTGAAAGGTAAAAGAGAAAGAGGAAGAATCAAGAAACTGACACTGGGCTACTTTTAAAGCACATTTCTCAAAAATGCCAAAGAATGACACTTCTATCGCTTTCCAATTAGCTTTGTTTAGTTCCCAGGCTTTTAATTTTTGAACATTGAATACTCCCTTAAATATTCCTCCCCCGCCCCAGTGAGAGTGCTAATGAAACAAACAGATGGTGATTTGAATAGAGTAAAAAGAAACGACGAAGATGTACTTCTAAATGGCCAGGCAGAGTAAATTACATTGGAGACTGGGGAAAAAGAAAGTAATGGAAAACTGGGCATGAAACACCCATTCCTATTGTTCATCAAATTGTCCAGAATGCGAGTGGAAAGAGGTTTGATTATCTTCTGTAACCTAAAAAAATAAAAAAGCAAGAGAGTTAATTTTGCTTTCCTGAAAAACGTTGGAGGTCACAGGGAGTTCTAGTCTTGATCACATGTGGTCTGGTCAGCCTCTGTGCATCTCTCTGCAGTCTCAGGGCCATTGCGTGTCAGCAGTGGCGTTTGCTTGGTTTCTATTTTGAGCAATGCCTCAGAGAAAAACATAACTTTTTTTTGTTTATCTCTTTCCCACACTAATGCACTTTGAAATGTTGTTCCAGGGGTTCTGGGAGGCTTTTGGCAAAAGTTGAAAATGTGACCTTCTGAATATTAGACTGTATAGGAACAAGCTGAGTATTGTTTCAAGCTCAAGAACGGAGTGGGGAAAGGATGGGCCTTGGTCAGGCTGCCTCTTTCGCTCACCTCCTTCTACTCCCTCCTCACAATCTATGAGTGCCTTGTGCTCCACGCTATCGGCTTGATATTGCTGGTTTGCCTTGCAATAATAGCTTCCTTCTGGAGATCACAATGTGATTTGAAAGCACTGTGAACTAAGATTTGTAAGCTCTGGTGAGGAGAAAGATTCAAGCAAAGAGAAATAATTTACTTATTGCAAAATTGAAGTAGCACTGTATTGGAAAACTGGACCTGCAGAATACTGTAGGACTTGGAGGCGGGGGGAAAAGAAATATTTAAGCTGAAGGTACTAAATGGAGTTACTGCTGCTCTTCAATTCAATGAAGAGGTGCTAGGGGTTCTGTTGCAGGAGCAAAAGAAATGTCTTCCCCAAACCCCCTCTGTCATCCTCCTTGTTTGTTGCATCTCAGTCTGCTGGCACAGAGCACAGTGCTGGAAGTGGTTAGGCAATAGCTGAACACTTTGGAAAGGTGCAAATGACTTGGCCTAGGATGAAATTCCTCTGGGTGAGAAGAGGGGAAGTGATACCTTTATTTCAGGCCTAGCAACCAAAGTGGAGAGGAAAGACATGGGTTTTAGAAGAACACTTAGCTGTGGAGTGACCTCCTCCAAAATTTGACTGTGTGGTAATAGCAAGTAAGTGAATCAATATCCAGATATCTCCAAAGCTTTTGTATTTTGGTGTGTTCTAATACTTGTAGAAAAATTCGATCGTGGTCTTGTGTTGGCTGAAATTACAATTGCAACTTACATACAACCAAAATGATTAACATACAACCAAATGCTTCTCTCTTGCTGAACGTGAAATCTGTTTTGTTTGTTTGACTTCATTTGTTTGATGTGAACAAAACAGTCCTTGTTTCTGCTATGCCTGCAGTTGCACTCCAAAAAAAGCAGCGTACACATCTCCATAACTCCCAGGAGACAGCTGTGGAGCCTTTAAGAGTCATCCATTACCTCCTCTGGTGGAGTTCCCTTGTTCCTGCTGCACTCTTGTCCCTTGCCACTAAACCAGTGATGATTGCACCTCCCACAGCAGAAATAATAAGAACAGCGGGTGCCTCGATGGCTCCAGCTTGATGCAGCTCAACTGTGTGCCAGAAACAATTGTGGGAGCTGCTGAGTCTGACAGAGAACCTTTTGTGTCACTTTATGCCTTTAACTCAGTTTATTGAATTATGAATATGTACATTAAGCAAGAGCAAATTCCTTTCATGCAGATACACATGAGTTCTCAGTGCGAGCACTCAAACTGCAGTCTCTGGAGAGAACTGGAACAATAACTTATCTCTGGCTTGAAATCTTTACACAGACTATTGTGTGTAACTAAAGCTTCACAGCCTCTTTGTGAGCTAGGAGGAAATTATCCAGCTTTTAACTTGGTGTACAACAGGCAGAGGGGGTTAAACCGGTTGACCGCAGCAGTCATTCTGTGCATGAGGACCAGATTCCCTGAATCCTGGCTTGCTCTTCAGATGACTAAGTTGTGTAAGTTTGCCTCAGAGAACAGGGTTCACAGGGTGGAATCTTTGAAAACATCCAAGAGATTTAGAAGTTCAAAGTACCTTCCAAAATGTGTATTCCCTTGTATAGGTAATATGCTATTAATAAGGCCCTGCATTACTACAGGATATGTAAAAAATGTATGCTACATCCAGTAGTTTTAAGAACAAAGGGTATATTATCAAGTACCATATGTATGTAAATGTCTAGTCAAAACATGATTAATGCAGTCATTTTTCATTACATGGAATCATTTTTTAGCTGATTTGTGCATCACAAGCTCAATCTTGCTGACAGAGACTAGAGCTACTTTTAGCTAAAGCAATATCTGTTTTACATCTGCTATCACAGTTCGTGATATGCAATATGGGGACAACTGAGGCATCTAAGTGGCCATTAGTTAGCTTTAGTGGTTTGTTTTCTGTATAGTATTTCTATATAGACTAGCAAATCCTTAATGTGAGGCTGTATAAAAGTGAGTTTTGCTGTGCTTTAGCAGCCTATGGGGTAACCGATTCCAAGAGCAGTCAAAACTTCAGGCTTATTTGATTTGAAAGTGGCCTTCTTATCTAGGCTTTCCTAGAGGGCTGTGTAATATGCAATGGTATTTAATCTTGCCTTGCTTAGAAAAACATTTCTGTGGTCTTGCAGAGCCTTTGAGAAGGAACAGCTTCAGGACATTTGTCTATTCTCCCAGAAATTTCTCTGTGCAGATCTATGATGATCTCCTGGATTGCAAGTAGGAAGCAACCTCTGCAATATAGAGAGGAACACTGGTGGCAGACAGTCTTGGGGGAAGGGAAGGACTGGGAGGAGAGTGGGGAATAGAGGGGGCAAATCTGTATTGTAGGGATCACAAAATCAAGGGAAAACTTGAGCTTATCTATCAAAGATGAAAATATCTTATAAAAAGATAACTGATAACTCTATAGAATTTATATAAAGATAACTCTAAACTATAACACTGAAGTTGACTTAACTGACAGAGCTGGTCTCTGTAAGTGATAGGACTGAACTAGTAGATGTCACTTCTTTTGAATCTAATCAGGGGACCTTGTTCAAGCCTTGTTCTTGGCCAAGAAGGCGAATGGGATCTTGGGGTGCATTAAGAGGAGCGTCTCCAGCAGGTCGAGGGAGGTGATTCTACCC
>JAWLRI010000596.1:3950793-3970234 GCA_034781795.1 Crypturellus tataupa
CTGCGTGTGCAGGGGGGTTGGACTAGATGACCTCTAGAGGTCCCTTCCAACCTTAGGCATTCTATGATTCTATGAATGTTGAAGTGTTGGGGCCTCAAGATCTAGCGTAACTTCCTGGTATGCCCTTGAGTAAATCCCTTGGTTTGTGTGTCCTGCTTCCTGCTTTGTGTGTCTCTGTAAAACCTTATCTCTGGGCCTTTGACAAGTGGTGTTTGTTAATGATTACATGGCGCTCAGGTTGTAATGTGATGGAGTTCTCCAGGATGATCCCTGCTGTGAGTTTGGAGACACTAGGAGGGAGGAAAAAAAAAAAAAAAAAAAAAGGAAGCTCAGAACTGCATCCTAAAAGCCCTCTTGGGAGGGCTGCAGTTATTTTACAGTGTTAAAGTAGAGAGAGCATCATTAATCAGATGGGTAAGAACAGTTGTATCTCTCAGAGTCTTTTCATGAAGCTTGAGGTGCTGTGAGAGAAGACATGAGAGGAAACTTCAAAAATGCAAGTGGCTGTTGAAAAGAGGAAAATAACCATTTGTTCTCTGACCATGTCGATGGGACAAAAATAGTTGACTTTAACTTCAGATCCAGGCTAGAGATTGGGGAAAAAAACTTTTTAAAAAGGCAGTGAGGCCCTAAGATCTTGGAGATGTTTGATAACAGCTCAAAGAAAGTAGTTAGAAATACTGTGTTGCTTGCTGCCTGAATTGGTCTGTGATGACAATCCACCTTAGCTTCTTAAGTCATGACCGGAAAAGAACATGGTCATTCACTGACTCTTTCCTCCTCTGGACAGAGTTCAGTCCTGGTATTATATTTGCTCTGGATTCCTTTGGAAATAGGCTTCAGGACTTAAGTGCTATCTTGTTTCTCCCTGAATTTTTGCTTACTTTAGTTCATGCCTTTAGGCTTATAGCATGGAAGAAACTGAGAACACCCTAAACAACTTATTGCAGTAACTTTGAGCAGTTACTAGCCTGGCCTTTTGACATGCAGGCAATGATTTATTTATAAGGGAAGCTATGCAGACATGGTAAGGACTTAGCCATTGACCCTTGCAAAGTGCTGTAATAAACTGATGATGGAAGAAGGATAAGAAAAAAATCAAAGAGCCTTTACATCAAAGGCAGAGAGAGAAGCCACAATTAACATGGTCAGCTGTGGAGAAATCCAGCAGGTACCAGATTTTGCACTGATGTCCCCCTCCAGACCCTATCAATCTTGCCAGGGAGTTTGACAGGTGAGAAAAGTCAAAGAGCAGCTGAGAGATTCTGAAATCAAAGGGCTTTGAAAGCAAGATCACAGAATGGAGCACAATTTTCCCATCTGCTTTGAATTTATTGTTGCTAATGAGGAAGCAGCCTCTGGTCTGAATGAACCGGAAAGGTCATTTAACATTTCCGTCAAATTCAGAGGAGTATCAGGGGGCTTTTTCTCAAAGTTAACCCCTTCGTTGTCAAAAACATACAAATGAGCGACTTCCAGTGAGATGTCCCAAGGCAGGGAAAACGCTATCTTCTTGCAAGCTAAGAGAAGTCCTGCTTGGATATCTAAAATCATATGATCTGATTTTTCTGTATGACCTAGTAAGAGTGGCTGCAGACTGCTGAAAACTCATCCTGATGATCAGTTCATGGCCGTATTTGTTTATTCTACTCTGTTTCTGATTCACTTTGATTAGAAATTTGGTTTGCTTGATTGTCAGAGACAGAATTACAGGGTTGTGAAACCAAGACCTGCAGGTATCTTTGCTGTATAATCTATGATTTATGCAGAAAACTGGCAGTGGTTCTATGGGGTATTTATATCTAGGCTTCAGGTCCCCTTCTTGGCTAAGTGTATCCCTATCAGCAAAAGTTGCATGAACAGAAGAGACCTCTTCCTATCCTCCCTGCTATGTTTCCTAAGCAACAGGGGTTACGCAGTGTTTGCGTGAGGGAGCAGATGAGAGAAAATAGGCTGATGGGACTGAGAGGAGTTTTGGAATTAATTTGAGGCCTTTTGCAACACATGAGGATTTATCTTGAAATTGCCAGCCTCATTATTTTGAGTATCAAATGCCCACACCCAGCTCGCCCCCAACTTCTATGTGCTCATTGGCTTTTGCTACCTGTCGCTTTAAATGTTGATGCCATCACTTTTAATTTTCTTTGACTACTGCTGATAATGCTAAAGGCGCAAAGACTAAAACCATGGGGATCTGCTTCCTAGGTTATGATCCCTCCTCTGAGCTGAGCCAGTTATGATTTTAGGCTTGTGCACAAGACTTAGTGCAATAGCTGAGAATCAGCAGAGTTGCGGATCTTGAGAAGGAGACAAAACATGTGAGGAGAACTGCTGGCATGAGAGCTGAATCCCTGACTTGTAATGTGAGAGATTGTTCATGTGAGCCGAGGAGGCTCTATTACAAGAAGCGGCTTGGTGGCTCACTGGAAAATTCAACTCCGGCTCTGCTTTTGAGTACTGCACAGCTCAGAGACAGGTTGCCTCATGGAATAGATACCAATTGCAAAAATTATCTTCTTTCAGTCCATCTCCTGTGAATCCTTTTCTAGCAAAATACACTTAAACTTAGGCCTGACCATTCAGAAGGGCACACAGTTTGGTCTTAACTTGACATTCCCAACTTGATCATATCCCGTCTGAAGGAGGGGCCCTGCCTCCGGGCTCTGAGAGACAAGGAGTTTTCAAAAGATTCTCAGATTTTACGTTCTCTCTGGCTTCCTCTTCTGAAAATGCTGTGGCTTAATATTTATGGAAATGTCAAACCATTTTCTATTTTTATATAGCTTTCTTTATTATAAAATTTAATTTCTAGGCATTGTCCTTTCTGCTTCAATTCTTTGTTTCCATTGCAACAGGATAACCATCCTGTTAGTAGTGATGTGCTTAGCAAACATAAAAAATGGGGACTTTTGACTGGGCTGTTCAGGAGTTGCTAGAGGGAACCTGTAGTGCTGGGGAATAGCTGTGACTTTTGTTGCAGGCAGCACTCAGGTGCTTACATGTGTAAGTTCACCCGTGAACTGTTGCGGCTTATAAACTCCGACATGTCACCTGAGCCACACTCATGTCTGTACACATGCTGCAACTGTGAGGTAAAATGTGTTAACTTCCCTAGCAGTGCACATTTAAGTCAATGCATGTGACCTTGTGCTTCCAGTGGCTGACAACATATGTGCAGTGAGTTACTGTGGCTCAGCTGGTATTCAGTAAGTTGTTAAACTGCAGGAGGCTGATTGTGTGACTGAACCCAAACCTTTGCATGAACTTAAAATCTTAAAATGAAATTACTCTTTTAGGAGTTGTTCATAACCCGTCTCCATTTTTAATCAGACTAAGGCATATGACAATTTCTATTGTGCTCTCTTTTACTGCTATTCTGAGAGATTTTTTCTTTTCCCCAGCCGTTTCTTTTTTAGCTGTCTCCTTGGATATCAGGATATGTAGTTTCAGGATGATCCATCCAAGTTTGGCAGTATTGCACTGGTATCATTACAGCACTACTGAGGCTAGTTCAGTTACTTGTGATGAAGAAGGAGATATCAAAGAGAAAAGGAGTCCCAGAGTGGATGAAGGATGCTGTTGGTTAATGTGATATTTAGGATTATGTTTTTAAGTAGAATTATTGGGAATTAAAGGGACAATGAGTTTTCAAGGACATTTTATCTACTGGGAATGTTTAAACCAGGAAATGTACAATGTCGATAATGTAACAGGATTAAAGCTTATTGCATCAGAAGCAGCACAATTTTGTTGCCAGCTAGTAGCTAGAGTACAAAGAGTGTATGCAGCTGTTAATTCTCTTATTTGGAGGCCTTCCTGCCTACTAAATTGTAGATACTGACTGACAATAGTTAGTCTCAAACACTGTCTGTCCTCAGAAACTCCTCTGATGGGTTCCCACTGCTGAACCCAAGCTTTGTCTGAACAACAAACTGAAAATCCCCTGAACTAGGCAGAGCCCGAAATACAGTAACCAATGCACAATGCAGAGGGGTCTAATCTTCCTGAGCCAAGCTAGAAATAATAGATCTATGTTAGCATAAACTGCTTAAGTGAACTGTAGATATTTGTCCTCTTGACTGAAGGTTTGCTGAGTCTAACATTAAAGTTACTTAGCAGTTGGATAATGCACATTAGAAGAGGGCTGTAGCATAGGCCAGTCTCAGTTTGCCATCCCTGCTTGCTAAAATTATCAGTCTCATGGCTCACAAAGAGCACAGTAGAATTGATCCCCCCACTCCCTGCCTGCCTTCCTCTTTCTCTGTTAATGCTTCTCATGTGAACAGAGAGCAAAGCTGTAAGCTGTACTAATCAGAGCAGTATTGTTGCTGTCATCCCCTTAATAAGAGTGCCTGCCCAGTGACTAGAGCAGCATGCTGGCTGCAGTAATGTCACACACATGCAAAGCTGGGATTAGCATCAAAGAGCCCTAGCGCTGGGCTCTAGCAGCAGGTCTGCCCTTCAAAGCGCTTCAAGTTGCCTGCAAACATGCTAACAAGCTATGAAAAAAGGCTGCAGGGAAGGAAGAAAAGGAGGGAGGGGGGGAAAAAAGACTGTGGATATGGCTTGAGTTTACTTTAATTTTTACAGGTGCTGTAGCACTGCATATTGATGGAATAGTTGCACATAATGACAGGGACTATGGAAATAAATGGCTTCTTTGTGATGCATTCAGAGGGTTCCTGGTAGAGTGCTCCCGAGGAGCAGGAGGGGAAGAAGAGAAGCAGGAGCTGAGGGACTTCTTTTTGGTTATGAAAGAGTCTGTGACATTTTCTGCATAGGTCGACCTACGGTAGATTGTAATGGACCCTTAAACCTCATGTGGGCCAGCGCTAGTAAAAAGCAACATCTGAAGATAACTAGTTCATTGCAGGCATTTCTCCATCAGGTACAGGATGTCCAAATATCATAAAAGCTGTAATGAAAGTGGGTTAATAAAGCAATACATGTCAATGATGGAGTCCCTGGTTGACTTCATATAAAAAATCTGTATTTATATTGCATTTATATGGTGGAAGCTTTATTAGGTCTCTTCCATGCCTCCTCCATCTGCTTTATCTCTAGTTTATTTGAGCTATACATCACTCCACCCATGAAACATTAATGGTATCTGCAAACTCTGCAGCCCCTTTTTGAAAGCCTGCAGAAGCCATCCTGCCCTCTGGGAAGAGCGGATTCTGCAGCAAGCCACTGGGAACCAGGCAGCTCGCACCAAAAGAGAACAACAAAACCTGTGCAACAGGAACCTAGCTCTGGAAATGGAATTCATTTCAGTGAGTCAGGATCACCTGGGTTTGATTCTTTAGAAGTGTCCAAAATCCCTTGCTCGCCCTGAAAGGGCATGTGCATCAGGCACACACAGGCCCTGGGGAAGTTGATGTCCACAAGATCTCATTCCTGTGCCCAGCAAAAGCTGCTCCCCAGTCACCAGGTACATGAAAGGAGAGACAAGGTCAAGGGGCAAGATGCCACTGGGAGGACGAGAAGACAAGGGACAAGTTCAGGGGAAGTGTCTCAATTGTTACTTCTTGCTGAAAGCAAATGCTGGTCCACCTGGAAGGTCTGAAATTGAGATGAGGCAACGGGTCCTTTAGAAACAAACAGGTCAACTGCTTTTTCATTGTGGCCTTCATTCACAGTTTGTTTCTGAAGCCTTTTATATGAATAAGCCAGAAGGACAGAGTTTTAAAGTGGGTCAGGGAGAAGCAAAGACTTGCTCTCAGCTGTAAAACCCAGCAGGACACATGATTTCTTTGAAGAGCATTATAATAATGATTTAAGTTTTAGTTCAGGAGCTGAACCTTGTTGTGTTTTCAAAGCTGTGCAGTGCTGTGCTCCTAAGGAACTGAAGAGAGTGATAAATTCTGCAAAACACCATTTTCTTTGTAGGCAGCAGAAAATAATTTCAGCCTGTGCTGTCATAGGGAACACAGTGCTCTGGCATTGACATCTCTCTCTTGGCAATATGCTCTGTATACTTGTAAGTTCCTTTGCCTACACATTTCAAGAGACTTAATATCAAGTGAATCAGTTAATTATCCCGTCTCCTCAGGAGGAGGCATAACCCAGCTTCTTACCTGCTAGGCAGAAAACGGAGCAGTAAGTGACATACTGAAGTGTCACAGCAGAGTTGAGCACACAGCTCAGAAGTTGGCTTTTCCAGACCCTTCCTTCCCAGTGGTCACTGCCATCAAGGCTACTTTCTTCTTCTTTTTTTGTATCCAAGAAACTGTGAGGACTGTGAGAGTTCCTGTTGCACATGCAGAGGTCTGAGCAAAAATGATTTGTGATGCAGTGCTGCACTGGTGCCTATCATTAGAATAGCCTGTGCTGAAGGAAATACCCTCACCAAAACCCTGCTAATGAGAAGAGCTGCCTGTACTTAAGAACAAATATCATTTGTGACTGGGATTTTTATTTTGTATGCAGTGATCGTCCCCAAAGCTTTTTCCCTTCTCTAGAGAATTACGAGTAAATTGAATTCATTACCTGAAAGTCAAGTTCATTTTCAGTCCCTAGCAAACTTCATAGCTCCTTTGATTGCTTCAGTGGAGGGTGTGTTAAAAGGTTCTATATAATTTTGGGGTTGAATGTTGATACTTTTTACAATTTATTATTATTATTATTGAATTCTTGAAATAGGAAAGTGTTCATTCACTGCCAGTGTGCAGTCTATCTGCCCTGGCGTGGAGGATGACAGTGCATATGATGCAGAATGATTTAGGAAAAGGGACTGTAGAGGAAAAAGAAATTTTAACAAAAAATGCCATGGAAGTTCCTCCTCTTGAGGAAAATTGTCCTGGTATCACTTTTGATCCTGCAAATTGGATGGACCTGAGGGATGGGATGGGGCGGTCATTCCGATTATGTATCTGAAGTTCTGAAAAGAAAGTATCTGATGGTTCTGAAAACTGGACCATTTCGCCATGAGGTGTCAGTGGAGATATAGTCAATCTGTTAAACTGCATGGATCTGTTTTGTTCATCTCCCCAAAAGATAAAAGACTGCTGTCGTGTCAAGAAACTAGAAAGCTGAAGTCTGATCCTGAGATAACCAAACTATCTTGATGCATTACAAAGGGCAACCAGAAGTCATGTTGTTATTGCCAGTGGCAGTGTCCTATGTGCAACCATGAAGGCAAGGTCTCTACCTTGGAGAGCTTACTGTCTAGATGATATTTTTTTGAATGCATATGAAAGATTTTCAAATTGATACTTGTTTGAGGACAGGGCAAAAGTGTGTATAGCTTTTGTTTCACAGCTTTTTCTCTTTTGGAAGCTATATTACTACATCTATAAGAGCCTTCACTATTGGCCAGAACTTCTCAGTTGGCACTAAAAAAAGAAATAAGGTCACTTAAAAGTGATGGAAAGAAATGTCAGTGAGATTGTTATGGGGCTGATGTTGTAGACAAGAGTATTAGTGATGTTTGAAGTTTACCACCTGTGCTCAGCAAAAGAAAACCATCCTGTGAAGGTCAAGTACACTTCCATGCTGTACTCCTCATAAAAGCAGTTGTCTCCAAATGTACTTATAATAACTTTCTGTTATGCAGAGTCCCCAGTCAGGTTTTCATGCTTTGTTTTGATTTTGTTCAGATCCTCCGATTATTTATTGTCACCAGATATGTCTTTACAAAAGTTATGAGCTGTTTGCTGGCATCCAAGTCCATCTTTCTAGATTTGGCCATACCTTTCTACCATTTAGGTCTAGTAAAACACAAGATAATACTATTATTAGGAGATTCCAAAAATAATCAAAAGTAAAAGTCATGTCTCTAAATGACAGAAATGCAGAAAAAGGTTCTGCCAATGAACCAATAAGGCCTAAATCCCACAAATTGCAAAGGAACTGCAGTACTGACCATGTGTGCTGTACTGTCTCTCATCACAATTCTGCAACGAGCTTTCTGCAGGCTGAGCCGTGCTGCTGAGCAGGGCTGAGACGCAGCTCAGCAAGCCTGGCTGGCCTGGAAAGCGCTCTGCTCACAAGGACGAAATTTGCCTCGAGTCTTGCTGATACAGAGTGGGGTTTGGACACCTCTGGAGCTACAGTCGCAGATATAGTTGTAAAGACGTCAGCGTTTCCAATTAGACCAATTCCCATCAGCACGAAGGCCAGGCATTGGTGGAGTCAATCTTCTCAATTAGGTTTCTTATCTCTTCCCTACAGCATGGTCTAGAGCACCAAAGCAAATTTGATACTTTTCTAAAGAAACTAAAAACCCACTGTCTGGATTTTCAATGAAAACTTTTTCCTGCATCTTATGTGCATGGCTGAGTTATAACCCCTTAAATTACAAACAGAAGCACTGGCAGACTTTAGCTAACAGCTCTAATGGATGCTATTATAATTCTGCTGCTAGTTGGCACTGAGCCTTCACTATCTCATCAGCATAAAGGGACACTGTCAGCTTGAAAAATTGTGTCTCCCTCATTTTTTTTTTTTAAGGGCTATACTTACGATTATTACAAAAAAACTATTTACAACAGCTGTAACTGGATGAGAGGAGAGATGGGAATGGGATTCTGTTCAACTGTCTCTGCTCAGTGCCTTTGAGTATTTGACAGTGCTTTATGAGGCATCAGTGTTGCCAAAGTGAATGAGCAGGTTGTCTCGCACACTGGCAAGGTGATATCTGTCAGAAGGTGAGGGTGCGAAACGGTCAGTCTGTAACAACATCAGGAGAGAGGACTCCCTCCCCGACAGACTCTTCCCCTCCACCTTCTCTCTACAACCATGATTGTCACAGATCCTCCTTGTCACAGATCCTCCATGTATTGCTGTTTAAAGAGAAATCTGTGCAAACTGCACATTGTGTGAGAGAGTTGGTTTTGAAACCTTTTAAATCCTTTTTAAATAAAAGGCAGCTCTTCTCCAGTTCCTGGAGAAATTTGCATCTATCTAACTGGCATAAAAGGAAAGACTCTACTTGGGCTGTGTTCTGTCAGATTAGAATCACAAATGGCTGGCAAGCTGCAGAGAGCCATCCACTACCACCAGCTCTGCCAGCTTCCCCTAAAATGTGCTCAGCTGGCTCAACCCATAAATGTGGTAGCAGATGACAGACCTTTTGCTAAACCAGTGAGTACTATTTCTGACTTCCCTGTTCAGCTGCTAAAGTAAATGATTCTGTTTGGGCTATTGCAGACACTTTATTCCTCCTGGCTTCTCAAAACTACAGCTCCAGATTTCTGCTTCGTGCAGAGGGACTGAATGATGGAATAAAACTGGGAGACCAAGTTCGCCATCTCCTGGGCAGAAGGCATAAGCTTCCAGGAAAACTGATTTTATACCAGTCCTTTCTTCCTTTGATTCTCACTCTTGTTTACTTGTGAAAGACCAAGACCTTAGGTGAAGTCCAGGAAGCTTGCTGGCTTGTAATGCCAATGCCACAGTACTGCACTCAACCTTCTTCTTGTTACACTGTAAAATAAGATACTGAATTTATGTCACAGGATGGGTAGCACACTCGGTATAACTTCGTATTATATACCTCAGGTATACTTCAGTAGAAATTATGGTGGCAAGACTTGTACTCAACCCTAGTAAAGGAACTTTATAGACTGCTGTACAGATCCAGGCCAGGAAGGTTCTCACACATTTACAATGCCAAGGATTGGGTAGTCACTTTGTAGAGGACAGGCATTCAAAAGTGATAGCAGGTGATCTGATAAAGGTGATAGACATTATCTAGTCTAAATTTTCTGAATTATACAAATGGCTTAAAAAATGGACATCTACCGTGAGGCTCCTAAGGATGCCAAATAAGTGATTAGTGTTTCTAAGAGCTGGATGTAACAAACTTCTTTTTTTTTTTCTCTTGATTTGGGAAAATATCTCAGTTCCTTATCTCTAGTTATTAACTCTTCTCTGGGAAGGATGTGTGGTTTACTGAGAACAACTCAGAAATTCAGGACCTTTTGCACACACGGTCTCATCTCACCTTGCACATGTAAATCCCTCTTCTGGAACTTGTGAGGTTTAATTCGTCAGTCCTACTGCAGCACCTTCAGGCAGGGGCCATGTGAATGTGAAACATCAGAGCTCTTGGAAAATGCAGGGCAGGATTAAGTGCTCGGGATGGTGTATAAGGCAAAGTGTTCTACTATAATGCTGCAGAACTGGGCTAGCGCAATGATGCTCCTGACCTGGTTATTGGTGAGTGGTAAACCAACTACCTATTAAATTATATTGCCTTAATCAAATTATATCCAGGAGATGACAGTTATTCAATAAGCAAGGGTAAGATGTTCCAAACATTGCTAACCTATTTTATTAAAACCAAGAGAGAAAATGTAGCAACTGCCTGCAAAACATCTGTTGTAAGTAGGCAAAATAATGCGGAGGCTAGTGTAATGACTGTGTTACCTAATTAAAACTTTCTTTCTGACTAAGGGTGTCATAAAGTTAGAAAAGGAACTGTGGAGGTAGGATTTCTCAGTGTCCAATAAGCACCTGCTTTATCTCTTTACATCTTAGTGAGTGTTTTCTATTATGGGGTTTGTGAGAAAGATCAGTGAAATCATTGAACTGCTTGCTTTTATAGGGTTTCCTGCTATTCTTTAAATTATATTCTTCAGCATGTAAACAGAATTAATTCAATTCAAAATAATAAGTAGTAATGAATTTTAAGGCAGCTGGGGAAATGACACTGATAAATGTTGTTCTTCATAATACTTAGAACTGATATCATGCTGGGATATTGTGATTTGGGATATTGTGAGATAAGCCCTTCGCTTATCAAAAGATCCATCATAAATTTGTAAAAAGTAAGTCTACTTGAGTTTAATCTGGGCATGGGGTCCCATACATATTCTTAAACTTTGTCACAGCTGATAAAGATCAGATACCAAACAAATCTTAACCAATATTTATTTTATTAGTTGAAAAGAATTCTAAAATATTGTTTGAAGCTTAAGAATAGCATTTCAGTTAAAAGCAAAACAAAAATCATAGGTGATAGGTCTGGGAAAGCCTGACTGTAATTTTCACAAACTATAACCCAAACTCAATGCAGGGTCACTACTATTGCTTTGCCAAATTGTCTTGAGTCCTGATAATGCTTTGTTGTGTTCAAAAAGTATTACGAGTCCTAGCTTACCCTCTGATTAGAGGCTGCTTCACCCTAAGAAGTTATTCATGCTCTCAGCTCCCAAATGCAGCTCCATGCAATTTTTAGCCCGAACTGTCTGAAGAACATTTTCTTGCAGTCTGTTTTGGTAAGAGGAAACAAAGTTACTTTTTGCAAATACTATTTAAAACAGTACATTCTAAGTGCCTTTTCATTACTTGGATACAGTCAGATTCAGCACCATCCCAGGACCATGAGATTACAATTTAAATTCAACTTGTATACTTGAATTTTACAAACAAATTTCTCACTAAGTGCTTTGCTTAGTGTAACTAACTGAATTGTCACTTGATAAACAGTGTATGCGTAGGAGTCATTTTTCTACTTCTCAAATAATGCTAGTATGAAGATGGACTTTTTGAGCTCTACTTCACAGTGAAACTTTATGGTTTCCTGGGAGGGTAAGTTCAATCAGGTGATTCACATACTGACAGCTCTCTTTTTATTAATGTTCCTCAAATGGACTTCTTCAGAAATGAACCTCTGTGATGAACCCCTTCACAGGAGTAGCATGTGAATGAAAAATGATTACGAGGATGCTGTACTCTGTAGTGCTTACAATTGAGTTTATTATGTTTATCCCTTGCACGTGGAACTGAATTTCAGTTTGTTGTAAGAGAAAAATGGAAAGCTGGGAGAGAAGTGAGCTAAAGGGAGATGTTGACACAGGAACAAGATGGTAATAAAATACCACTACATACATTTACGGTAGCCTACCAAATACCAGCAATATCTGGAAGGGGGATAAAGAACCTAACTAATTTTAAAACAGCAATCATTGTACTGAAAAGCTAACATGTGACTGCCAGCACTGGCAGGCATATTATTCTATGTTTAATCGTCTCTTTAAGTAGCATTTAAGAAGACTTAATGAGGTACTCTTGCTGGTCAGGTAATGACAGTCCCTCTCAGTCTCTCATGTTTTATACATCTTTTTCTGAGGAGTCTTGGTTCTACTTCTGGTAAGAACCAATAGGAAAATGATTCACGCTTTAGGGAAATAAAGATTTGAAAGAGAGCTCTTAGAGCCTCCTAAATCTTGGACTAGAAAATACCAGTATATTCATGTGGAATGTCTTGATACCACTTGAAATCATTAGATGTTCCCTATGTCTCTAATCTAGTAGGCAACCTCCTTTATTAAAGTTCCACTACCCCCTCTCGATGATAACTTTGTAACCATCTGCAGCTAGGGCCACACTGGTACTACAACAGCCTCTTCAGTTCCAAGCTTTTCTACCTCCTACAGGGTAGCATAGGATTATTTACCTAGTTTGCTTGGTCCATCATCCACCCGAAGAAAAGAAAGCAAAGTAATGCACAATAGTTACATCCTTTTTACTTAGTGAGTGATTAAGCCCTGTTCTATAGTTGCATGGTTTTCATACAAAATCATTATACAACTATTAGTTATTCACTTAATTAGGCATTACATTTGACCACACTTTCAAGATTTCCTTCAAAGATTTCCTCTATGTATTGAATTCCTTAGCTTCTCTAATAGCACAAATGCTTTGTTATGCATTATTCATCTCCTCATTGATTCTTACCTTCTAAAATAAACAGCACAATATAAACTATTTGACTTTTTTTTAAGGCTAGGCTGCAAAGGAAAAAAAAAAAATCTTCTCAAACTGAAGTATTCTGTTACTGATGTTTTCCATAACTTGAATCTTATCTAACAGGTACTTGAATATTCATCTTCTCATTTTAGGTTTCCCTATTAAATATAAACTTTACCAGTTTATCTTGAACACTGTACTAAGTGTTACAATCTTAGAGCTAAGTACCATCCAGCAGACCTTAACCAAGACTTGTTATTATTCCAAGTCATAGGTGTTATCTCAATGTTGTGCAAACTATGTAATCCCAGGATCTTTTAATCACAGGCTTCACTTACACCTATGTTCTCTTCTGGCCTCCATGGGGATTTACAAAATTAATTAACAAGGTGCTGTAGTTTATGTACACATCCTGAGCGATTTGTGATTGCAAACAAAGGCGTGACCATTTTCTGTGTGTTAAGGGAGAATCGGATGCTTTATGAAAGAGAGAGGGGGGTCTTTGCCATAAGTGAAGCAGTGATGTAGCTCTCTTGCTTGGTGCTTTACAGAAGCTCATGAGAAAGATGTCTCCATTTTGTTCATTCCCCCATTACTACTACTACCTTTTTACTATACATAAAAATAGAGATCATCACCTGTGATTTTGGACAAAACTGGTACCTCTTCCAGAAGGTGAGCGTTTTTACAACACCTTAGTAAATGGAGAGTGGACAGAGCAAATGATCCTTCTTGAGAAACAAAACTAAATATCCGTTAAACTAGCCTAGAACCAAAACACTATCATAAAACCCCAGATAGCCCAGATTAACATCTTCTAGATAAAAAAAGAAAAAAAACTTACAAAATCAATTAGCAATTCATTTCTTTAATTAAATGAAGACTCACACAAACAATAGAATACTTTAGGGAAGCAGAGCCACCAATTGTCATAGAAGGGTATCCTACAATACAGACAACAGCCATCAGTTTTTTACTTTCCTAGCCTGCCTTTTCTGCAGCAGCGGCAACACAGTCCTATACGCCTGAACACAAATGATCTAACCTCCCTTTTTTCTTTTCAGACAGAAGGAAATTACTCGCTGCTTAAGATGTTCAGAGTAGTCATTTTGCAAATGGTGCTACAAAGCTGATCGAAAGGGGATTCGTTGGAGCAAAATTGTCCTATTTCAAAACATTATCCAGTAATAACAATCTGCAGCACGGCTGTGCTTCGTTAGGAGGGAGTGCGCGCTACATCCAGCATACGCCTCAGTACATGCATGTTTCCGAAAGAAGCACCCTCCTTGGCTGCTAATGCTGGAAGGCAGCCCATTAGCCAGGCTGAGCCTTTTAGATCCTAATTTCAGGGCAGGGAGATAGGTCTCGCTTCACTGCCTGCAACTATTTGCCATTTCCCATTATGACCCTTGTGATTAAGCCAGACTCTCAACCCTTAAATCCTTCTCTGAAATGGAGAAGAGTTTTTGTTCAGCAACATTAGGAAAACAGTTTTGGTACCAGACCAAGTGCATGTTTAATTTTTAGCTTTTCAAAAGCTATCTTCATTAACTTAAAAGAGAAATCTCTTTAATTTTATTTGGTTAAGACAGAGAGTATAGTATACTGGGCTGCAACTTATCAGAGTTGCAAACAAGTGAATACCAGGTGGAGAATAATTTCCTTCCTGGCAGCTGAAATTCATGCCCTCTGGTATTCACTTGTTTGCAACAGCAGAAAGCTGGTCCCGGATCCTTCCCAGACCTTCCAGCATAGTGTCCAGGGTTTCTTTACTCAGTTCCACAGTCACTGCAGAAACAACAGGATTATTTCCACATAAGGCAGCATCTTCCTGAATCTGAAAATAGAATGCAGGTGTTAGTTGTAAGAAAAAAATCCATCCACATGTTTTTTCCACTGCCACTAGTAAAGTCAGTGCTTAAGGGATGCATTGACAAGTGTTCCAAATCTGGCATCCAGCTCCATCCTGAAAGACCAGGGCACGCTTCCTTAGCAGCTTGCCTCACTAGTGAAGTGCACTCCCACTGACTGAGTGAAGGAAGCACATGCAGCAATGAGTAAAGAGAGAATTCTGAAGTCTTAGGGTAGGAAGCTACATGCCTATCAAAAGTATCTTAGCTGATACTCCATGGAATACTTCAACCCATTCCACACATCTAAATCTTCCTCCTTCTTTTAAGCACGCCTATCTGATTTTACTAATTCAGAGGAACCAGGAATTGCAAGGAATATGGGAAGTTTGGTTATGTCCCCTAAATGATAGATGTGGTCAGCGAATAAAGTTACTAATACTCAAAAGCTCTCCCCTAACTAACAATCTTTTAGTACCTTCAACTGTAGCAGGCAAGTAGGGACTGCCATTCTGCTGATGTTGTCTGAAGAGGTCTTGATGTCCACCCTCCAGTCCATGTCAACCAGGCGAGGCAGGGAGACTGGGGGATTGAAAATGAGGGGTGAGTTAGGCCCAGCTTCTCCACTACTAGGATTCTGCTGTGAAAACTGTAGTTTAATAATTAAATTTTCATTCCATTTTTTGCCATGCAGTAAGTCAATCTGTGAAGACTTCCTTGTGACACTTGAAGGCCAAACAAGGTTCTTCTATCCTCATACGTGAACATGGTACAGTGCAAGATGAGCACAGTTAAGTTCAGAAAGCGGCTGGGAGAACAAAGTCTTCTCCATGTCTTCATCACTTGCTTTGCCTTGCTCCCTGAGATTCAGCGCGAGTTGCTTTAGGACTTATTGTGCTTATTGCTCTGTTCTGTAACCAGGGAAGAAACTCATAGGAATGCACTTAATAGCAAGCAGGTCTGACTTAGCTGCCCCACCAAGCAGGCTGTGCAGCTATCTCTTGCAGACAGAAGAGAGAGGGTTCTCCTTCATGATGCTGTGTACTTAATACACCTCTGATTTGTGAGTAGTCCCTAAGCATCATACAGACTGGCACAAAAGCTGTGGATAAGGCTCTTCCAAAACACCTTGGCACCATCAAACCTCACTACAAGTGCTTTTATCAGCTCCTAGAAGCATAATGTTTTTCAACAATGTTTTTCACCTTCTAGTGAGAGATAATAAAAGAAACATGAAGATACCTGCCATAGTTTCACATGACTATTCAGATGGAGGGGCATACTGATACTTCACTTATGTCTGAGCAAAAACTAAACATTCCTACTCTCAAAGAAAATACAATTTTAACACAGAAAAAGCAAAGTATTTATATTTTCATCTCAGATTTACAGATATTTTCTAGGAAAACCCCAATGCTGAAGAAAGCATAATGACTCATGCAACTGAATTACAACCATAGATATTAGAAGGTAATGCTTGAGCTCCTGACTGCCCGTGGAAAGATGCACAAAACATATTTTAGCACTGGAATCCAGGAATTTGGAAAATGTCTGTAAGGACAAATGCTTTATTTAGAAAATATATCTATAAAAAGAAATGTTGTAAAGCACAGCTTAACAGGGCATACTTAATATCATTTTCCATTTTGGAATTGTTACATCTATAAGAAATAGAGCATCTGTTGCACTTTTTGCAACTCTATTATCTTTTAAAAGATGAGCTTCTCTTCCAATGTTTGGAAGTGCAACATTCAATTTCCTAGGGAAGAGAATAAATCGTCACTGGAAAAGATGTCCACACCAAGGACACAAACAGAAACAAATCCTTTGCATTTGAAAAAGGAATTTGCAGCATTACTCATTTAATTACTTACACTATGTCAGAACTGGTGGCTACAGGATGCTTAAGGGAATACTGTTCCTATTTGTGTCAGTCAGGAAGTTTCAAATGAGTCAGAAAAATGTAGGTCCGATCCCATAAAAGATCAAAATAGAGGATTTATTTTCAGATTCAGTTTCAAATCTCAGCTGTATTACTTGGCAGGTTCGTATCTGCTAGGTTTGAAGATATCACACTGACTGCATTTGTCAAAGCTTTATCAATGCTGGTTTATAGAAGTTATTTGCTACCTATGCAAGAACAGCACTGGAGGGTGGGTAAAGAAGCACAGACTGAAGTTCAGTGGAGTGCTAAGTGCTCTCCCAATAGGCAACTGCAGCCCACCTGAATTCTATCTATCATAAGGTGCCTCTCTTCCTTTCCAAGAGCTGATCCCACCTGATAGTTATCCTTCCTATTGGTTCTAGATGCTGAGTTGCTGGCTAATGATGCTGACAGAAATTTCTTTGGTATCTGGGGAAAGGTTCTCTCTCCTCTGCTGTGCAAAACTCCAGTGGGCAAAGCAGAGTTGGCTGCCTTGCTCTTGAATTTGGATCAGATTCCAATTTATAGTCCACCAGGGCCAGCATTTGGCAGTATTTGCAACAACATAAAATGCATCTGTTCAGTCTTGTATGTTAATTTACAAAGATTCATTGCTGGTGACTTGGGAGGGGCAGGAAGCCATCCACATTTTTATGTTAATATCGATTAATCAGTTGGAACGTCTGTCTTTAAATCATTGTCACAGCCCCCTATGTAGTATATATGGCTGATGTTTCATGGATGAAATACTAAAATGCTCCATCATTTCCCAGAAAAAAATCTTATTCCAACAGGGTTAGGTATTTGCCCAAAGAGAACTTGCACGTGAGTTTCAGAGCAGGGTTCTTGGGTGGTGTTCAAAGAGCCACACATGCGGCCTCGCGACTAAGAAGACCTAGACAGTGTGTCATGCTTGCTCTCACTTCCTCTAATGCACGATACCATTATGGATACAGGAAAAAGCATTACATCTCTTGGTAACACTAGACCTACATTTAACGTAAACAATTACTGAACTGCTTTAGCATTATGCAAGTTTCCTCCTTGACCCTCTCTCTTCACCATTTATACTCTAGGGATTACTCTAGGGAAAGTGGTTTGGCTAGTCTTTTGTGTCACAGTGTTTCCCTGTTGAGCATTATCTCTTCTGCTGACTACGGAAGAGGCAAAGAGGATCTATGCAGACTTCAAAGTACTCTCTTATGAATTAACTCCCTTGTAAGCCCCTAGGTATTACAAGGGTGAAAACCTCCAAAGGAGAGGAGAGGGAAAAAAAAAAAAAAAAGTGGTGTAGCTGCCTGGAATGCTTAACTGGGAATTAAGTCACTGCCAGTGATTCTACCGTTAAAGTGAGCATTGCATAATTACCTCACACACTAACACACATGATGAATACATACAGTGCACTTCCTGGTGGCTGTCGGAAACAGTACACAGAGCTATCTAGATGTGCCCTGATGAGATATTCTGTAATATATGTATATTCTTTATAGCATATAGTTTTTGAATACAGGCATCACTTACTGACCTCAACCAAGAAGTCAGAGTTCTTCACTTCCAAAAGTTTGGCAAATACTTGCTATTTTCATGCTGTACTCTACAACATAGCAAGAGACTGAGTAATAAATGAAATTACTTGAGGACTGAAAACAACTTAACACAGCAGAACAGACCTCAGTACAAGCTTGTTGGCCTCTTCTAAGCTCTCTGATGCCACGATCTAAGGTATATGTGGGCATATCCACGCTACACTGCAGCTAGACATGCTGCAATGCACGCTTCTAAAGTCAAACCTCAAATGATCTCAAGAAACATTAATTGCATCAAAACAAGAGTACTACTTACTCTGACTTGCTTGTGCTTCGTTTCTCCAAGCAGACCTATAAAAAGAGTAAAGAAACAAACAAATGGTGTCAGCAGTACTTAGAATAGGGAAAGCATCTTGGGTGGCTTCTCTTCGATGCAGTGGTCACCAGGGCTGCAGCAGCAAAGGGGAGAGAGACCACCTGTGCTACGGAGTGCTTAGCAAAGGCTGTCACGGATAGGGAGAACTGGTGGGCAAAAATAAATCACCTGTTGTTTTTTCCCTAGATGCAAATGATGATGTGGACCCTTTTGCCTGGCTACCAAACAGCGAGAGGTACAAGCATCCAGGATGGCTCTGCGCCTGGGGATGCCTCTGCTGCTCACAGCCCCTCAGCATCTGAGCCACGCAGGTAAGTGAATGCGCTGAACAATCGCATTTTCCAGTATGGAAATCTACCCCTCTACATTTCATTCTCATGTGAAGCACCTCACTGCAGAGACCATTTGTTAGGATGAGTTGCTGCATTATGTGGATTAGGCCCATAGCCTTTCCTCAGGTCTCATGAAAACCTGTATGCGCTGCAGCATTTTGCTGGCCATACCACCCAGGTGTCACATTTTGTTCGACTCCCCTCACACCAGCCTTGGTAACTACGTTCAGGTGTCCGAAGGCTTATGCAGGGCTACTAGAACCAGCACCCTGAACCTGCTACCCACCAGAACAGCCACACAGGCTTCACCTTTCCAACCGAACGCAAGCAGTGGGTAACTCACACATTCTCCAAGATAATCTTGGTTAGGAGGTTTTTCAGGTTTTGGTGGAAATTTTCTGGAAAGAGAGCGAGAATATCTTCCGGCTTTGTCAGGCCCCGGTACACCACGTGCCTGGTGAGGTTGTGCAGGGCAGACACAAGCTGTGGGGACACAGGAGACACTCGGCAGCGTTAGGAAGCATCACCCAGCGCACGGGATGTGCCCTCGGCGTCCGGGCAAGAGCAGCACGGCCCACGCGCAAAGTGAGAGCCTTCAAGCGCACGGAGCAACGGTCTCCTCAGGCACCCTGCTGTTCCCCTAACACTCCTGCTTCACACGCGCCCTCCCTGAGCCCCCGAGGCGCTCCACGGGGCTCCCGCCAGCCCCGCTCCTACCTGCGCGGCCTCCTCGG
>JAWLRI010000596.1:3971999-3996115 GCA_034781795.1 Crypturellus tataupa
TTATTTTATTTTATTTTATTTTATTTTATTTTATTTTATTTTATTTTATTTTATTTTATTTTATTTTATTTTTACTTATTTTATTTTCCTACTGTCAGTGCAAATATCTTCATTGGATACAGAATTTAGTACTGAACACTCTTTATTTTCAGCTAGTGGGAATTGAAGGCAAGGGATTTATCATGGCATTTCTGCAATTAAATGGACCATTACCTTAGCAAACTGTGTGTACTTTTCATTTTGTAAAAGATATTTAAATATATTCTCTTTCTGAGAGAGAAAAAATCTCCTCATTGTCTTGGGTAATTCAAAACACAGCTGGTACCAGGGCTTCTGTGTAATCTATAGGCTTCCCCCATCATCCTTTCAGTGAAAACACCCCCATCTTCATCTCATCTACATTGTTTTTTTGTTAGTAGAATACCTGGTAAGAAATGCAAATGTGCAAATATGTTGCGCTCCACAAGTCTGACAGGAAAAAGGGCTTCCGCCTGTAGAGGAACTGAATTCACTTTCAGATGCTAGGAAACTTTCAAGGGCAAAAGACTCCTAAGGGAGGAGATTTTATTTTCTATATTTTTTTCATGAGCAACAGGAAATGAGGCTCTGGGGGGAGCTATTCCAAGGTATGAGTTTACCATCTGTGCCCTCTTGAAATTAATTAGGATGATTGATCAGTTCAGAGAGCTGCAATATACTTGTGCTGCTCTCTTTAGCATTGTGGTACCAATAAGTTTAACCTGGTGGAGGCTGATGTCGAGGGTCTGCCATATGGACTCATCTCAGTGGAGGGGCTTTCCCAGGAGTATGGATATGCTTTGCATGGCAGGACGGAGTGGGCAGTGAATGCTTATGCAGGTATTCTTACTATACAACTCAACAGTCTGATGAGAAAAGGAAAACCAGCTGTGCAGCATCAGATTATCGAAGGTGTGACATTGTCTATTCTGTCTCAAGAAGAATTACCTGATATATTTGGCAATGGCCTCAATGCCTCAAGTAACTTTTTCCACAGAAATGTGACAGTATCTGTAAACCACACATTGGAATAGATCAGAAGGTGAAGGGAAGGAATGTGGCATCATATTTTTTTCCCCCAAAACTTGAGATTTGCAGAATTAGTGACCTGAACAATAGCATTCAAAAGGAAAACATGGAGTAATGATTAGAGGCCAGGATTTAAGGGACAGGAAATAGGATCCATGTCCTGACTCTGCTGCTGCCTTTGACCAAACCAAGGTAAGTCACTTTTGTCACCTGCATGACAGGAAGACAGTGTTACTTCCTGTGTAACATAAAATTCTGTTTTGGCATTTATTAACATCAGTAGTGAGTTTAGAGATTGTGTAAACGTAAATAGAATGAAAACATTTATAAAAGTGACTCTGTATTGCTATCTCTGGGACAGAGATATAGGAACAGAACACAGGATGTTGCTTAATATTGTAATTCCTTGCTTTAGGGATCTCCTATAATCTCTCTGCTTGTTTTGTTCCTAAACCAATAAGACTATCATTTTCTAAGGAGATAAGTAGATTTTTTTCTGACCTGTAAAGCTTCTCAAATGCCATATCCTCCTGAGGAAGAGGATCATTGTCTTTTGAGAGGACTCTTATAAAGCAACAACATTACTTTCCTCTGGATAAAGATTTGCCTTGCGTTAAAAAACAGCAACATCAACCACCAGATTAACACATGCTTAGGCTAAGGAGTTAATTGTACAGAATAACTTTAGGAGAGAAATAGGAGAGATGCAAAAAGGGGATAAATAACAGTCATTGATATGAAAGTGTATTTGGCAAGAGAGAGCATTTACTTATGAGTCACATATTCAGAATAAAGATATTGCCTGCCAGTGAACACAGCTGGCATCATACTGAATTCATACTCCAATCCACCTCCTATTGTTGCCATTTCCTTGCTTTTGGAACCTCCTCATTATAAGGAAATAATAACATGTTTGATATAATATCAAAATCCAAATGCTCGGGTTATAACTCATGGGTGGTCAAAAGTCAACAAAAGTGCTTAGTAAAAATATTTTATCTGAATATGAGTAAACTTTTTGTTCTTATCTTTACCTTTTGTTTTTTCTTCTTTGGTACTGTCTGTAGCTGGTATCAAGGTCCAGACCTCCAAAATGAGATCTCCTGGTACAATAAAAGATGGAGCATGAGACAACATCATGTGAGGAGGGCTGGTGCTGTGATCAGCATGCTTATCAGGAACTTCTGCGAAACATCAGTTAGCTGCTGTATCACAGGTATTTCTATCTGAGCTTGAAAAAAGCCACTCAAAGGAATGGGATGGACTGGATGATCTCCTAGGTCTTGCAGCCCCTTTTGCTGATGATTTCATATCTACCCCTCTTAGTGGGACCCAGGGTGAGGATCCCTACTTGTAAAAGATCAGGAGGGGAATGGCCTGTATAACCTTTTCCTTTTTCCTTTTTTGATTGAGAGAGCTTGATTCTTTTTTTAATATATAAAGAAAAAGGGGGAGGAGGTAAGGGAAGAACTGTGTATTTCATATATGAAGCATTTCTCTTGTACAGCTGTGATGGAAGAAAAAAATCATGGAACCAAAAGACAAAAATCAAGAGATGGAAAGCTGAATGGCAGCATTTTGGTGAGTTTAAGACATGGCTTCACGTTTTTTATACAGTTATATAACTCCATTGACATATAACCAGTTTACGAAAATGTCGTCTTCGTTATAGTCCAGCAAGTGAAGTGAGAGCCTAAAATAAATATATCTGAGAAGCAATATATTCTGAGGAAAAAGTTTTGCTGTTCATAATATATCCAAGGTGAAAAATAAGTCTAAAAAAGCAAGGAAATAACTTATCAAATTCCATTCTAGACAGTTTTTATTTGTCTTAGGAAGTAAAAAAGGAAAGGAATAAATTTAGCTTCCTTACAATTCTAGGATGGAAAACTTTAACCTTTTGCACTGTAGGAAAAGAAGTCCACACTTCTGGCTCACTGTGGCTGCGAATGTGGGGCAGCCTGAGCTAGAGATCCGTGCCATAGGAAAGATTTAGTGCTCTACCCCACAGCGTGGCCTGGGTTCCTGCAGCATCCAGGGCAGAACAATGGCTGCTTCTTTCTGGCTTTCTGCTCCGAGGCAGGGCTGTGCTGTGGAACCGCTCCCTGCTGTGCGGGGAGATCCCTGCTGCGCCCCAGGGGGAAGCTGCCCTCCTGCCATGTTCCCAAGATAGGTGCTTCTCCTCAAGACACAGAGCGAGAGAAAGCATGAGAGATTTTTTTGCCTTAGTTACTTTTGAATTACTTTTTGTCTGTTTGTTTGTTTTAATGGTGTTTCTTTGGCAACAAACAAGCACAAATAATAGGAAGAATTCTCCACTGAGCATGCATGTGAACTTGGGTTTACTAGTACTGGCTGCCTGCTTGTAGTCATATTCTCCAAACAGGACTTTCCTGAAATGTCTCCAACTTCCTAAGGTCACATTTATACTAGCTTACGTATCATGGATATGTCAGCCTTTCCATGGCAGGGTTAGAGTAGGAGGTCTTGTTGCTGAGGAACTTGCTTAAAAATGCTATCAGAAGGGTGTTTTTTTCCCCTAGATTGTTGCTTTAGATGGTGTACTAAATAGTGCAAGAGAATATTTCTGGGGTCTCTACTGTTAAACTGATTGTCCTGTTCTTGACATGGTTTCCACTCACACTGACTATCACTCCCCAAACTGCTCAACGGGATGGGTCAGGAGTTAGCATGGACTGGAAAACAACCCCAATGAGTGACTGTGCATGTGCCAGTCCTTTCTAGGAGACTGAGACCCCTGAGCAGCTGAGGCCATTCCCTGACAGTTGATCTCAGCACCAGAAAACAGTGCAGGACATACTTAATTTACTATCTCAAACACCATTTTTATGTTCTTGTTCTCATACCTTTTGCTCCAGTTGAAATGAGTTTTTCAGAAGACATTGTCTCTCAGTTTATTCTACCTCACAGGCATCTGTTACCAGAGACTAAAACAGTCCTCCTTGTTTTTTTGTGCCAAAGGACAGAGAAACTGCAGACCATGAGTGAGGCTAAAATCCAGGATTTGAATCCTCAGACGCAGAGCCCGCCTGGCTCTTTTAAGCATGTTGGCAGAGCCCCCTGCTGGAGATGCAGAGAGCTCAGGGCAGAGGCACTTTCCCGCGCAGGGTTACCCACCTGCAGGCTGGCACTGTCACTCAGCAGGTAGGCAGCCTCTCACTCAGGCTGGAGGTACTACCTGCAGACCTATGGTTTTGTTCTTTTGTTTTTCTTTTTATTTTCCTAGGCAACACCGCTGTGTAGACTATTTAAAAACTTTGAACATCTGTTAAAGGAGTCTCTTTAAATTTTAAATATGATTTTAAACTAACTAGCTAGAGCAAAAGACAATGGCAAGTTTTTGGCACCTACTTCAAAAAGCATCCCTAGAACCAAGCACATCCTGGCTCACCTCAAGTTGATGATCACCTTAGTATAAACTAAGCAGAAAAGAAGGAGGATTCACTATCCATTCAAAGTATGGGGTGGTAAACACTTGCAAAATGGAAGGAACAAGACATGACAGCAAAAAGACACTGGCTGCTTAATCTACCAGCTGGTTTGAATGATCCTTTTTTTAGATGCTGAAAGCCTCTGACTTGAACAGGAAATGTAGTTTCCTAAGGACTTATTAGTCATAGAAATAATGATGAAGTTAGAGAAGCTGTAAGAGCCTTCTCAACAAGGAAGATTTGGTTTAACTATGAAACTTGGCCAGCAAGCACTGTTGGGTAAAACAAGCAGACACCATGCCCTCTGACCAGCTTAGATGTACTGACAAAACACTTGATGTAGATCCAGCTTCGCTGATGTGGATCCAACTTCACTGAAAGAAAAATATTTTGCTGCTTAAGATATTCAGAAACCTGAGTGACTAATGAATGCAGACAAAAATATATATTGTGAGAAAGCTGAGAAAGCCTCTGTGTTAGTGTAGCTACTATAACACAATCTCAGAAGTACAGAGAAATCCCAAGACACTAGAGACCTGTTCCTAAGAGGTGAATGCTACAGGTGCCCCGAGAGCTGCTTCGGCCCTTTGGAACTTACTAAATGCCGCACTCAACATGCAGCAGTTAAGGCTAGACCCCTGGAGGCTCTAAATAGGTACAGTGGGCAACCCCTACTGAGAGCACTGCAGGGCAGGAGTCAGGAAGGCCAACTCAAGCATCTTGCAAAAAATGGCTTAAAGAAAAGGTCATGGAGTAAATCTTATCTGTATTTTCCAGCTATAACAACTACACAAAGAAAAAATATACTATCTTTCTATAGTACTTTCTAGGTACTAGTCATTATTTTTAAAGTTGACAGCGAGTAATACAAGAAAAATATCCCAGGTATAAAATAATATATTGATTGTCATAATTTATGTTAGGATACAGCCAAAGTTCTCATAGTTCATAATAAAATGGACAACAATAATAGTCCATATCCACTAAAATATATATCATTTGTATATTTTGAGACTTGTATATAAAAAAAGACAATCATTTGAAGTTACTTTGTGTTTTCTCTTGAGGAAACTTTGTGGTTTCTGTTGCCACTCACTAGGTATGGTGAGGAAATGTGTGCAAAATTTGTAGGATGGTGTTGCATATCCAGTACCAGGGATCCTCAGGCCAGAAGTACTTCCGCTGAGCGCCAAAAGAAATCACTAATGGAACAGTGAATCTTCAGTTGGGTTTCAACCACTGGGGGACAGAAATAGAAAATGTCTGGCAATTCTTAAAAAAAAGGCAAGTAACTTCCTCTATTTTTTTCTTTTTTTTTCCTTTCATAAAATATCTAACAAAAATTAAAATATCTGTATTAAGTATAAACATGTAGAAACAATATTGTCTTACAAAAACAAAGTGAAGTTTACTTCTTTAGAAAGGAGAAATACTTTGCTATTATTACAACTAGTAAGTAGAACTTTCTGCTGTTTATGACACAGCCTAGTAGCAGTTCTTCACTTTTAAATAGCTACTTGTGTGTCTGCTATTAGAGATGGAACTGTACTAACACAGAGATATTTAATGTATCTTTTTTCCTGTTGATACCACTAAAGTGAGGGGTATTAAAATACACTGATTTCAAATTGGAGAGCATTAATTTTGCAGACTTGTAAACAAAAGGGAAGGTCATAACCATAGGGCTGAGAAATAATGTGTAAATTTAGACAGATGTTATAATGCAGATTGAGAAAAGACTCATGTTTTTAAAGAGCTTGGAAAATAACCATGACATTCCTATGTATTTTTATTACACTGTGATTAAAAACACCATAAAATTTAAGAGCAACTATAAATCTGACCTCTATACCAACTATAATAGTTCAGTACTGGCAATTTTAAAATACTCTGTCTTTATTTGAAATAGGTACTAGAAAGAATTAAATCTGTAGAGTATGAATAATAATATAATTTTAAATTAATTAAAAAAATATAGTTTTCCATACTGTGCCTCATAAATAACAGAAGAAACAAGGGTTTTGCTCATACTTTTTCCCTCTACTTCCAAACCTTCATCTTGTAAATAGAGAAGCTGATACAATGTAAACAGCACCTTAATGCCTATAAGAAAAGAAAATTGGAATGTTTATCCAATAAGTTGTTGGCAAGTTTCAGGACTCCTGGTTTAATGCACTAGATAGGGAACCAAGTATATATCAATTGAACTAGATGCAGACTATGTGGTGACCAAAAGACAGACTCTGTGCTCCAGCTGTTTAGCAAAAGAGCCCTGCAGAAGTTCAAGATGCAGGCTTGCAGAAGTGCCACCGATCTGCCCCTCAGTAGTTATGAGCCCCACAGAAGAGTCAGGAGGAGCAATGCCTGCTTGTGACAGCAGCCAAGTCAGGCAGGAAGTATTGCGGTGTGGTGGCTGGGCAGCTGGCAGACCTGCCCTTCTGCCAACACTGCTGCAGAACCAGCTGTATCCTGTAAAAGGAGAGATATTTGGAGTGATCATTTCTTAGAACACTACAGCAAGATTTGTCACAGCTTGTATGTCAAGGCCTTTAGATTTTTCCTAAGAGAGAAAATTGCATCTACTTTTGCAAAGAATTTTGAGATTTATGGATAGAAAGCTTTTGGCAAGCTCTAAGTATGTTTACCTTTCAGAAACCAAGCAGCTAAAATTACTGAAAAGCTATACAAATAAGACTACTTGACAGCAACCTTTGAATGTGCATCAACTTTAGAATCTTTGCAGAATGAAGACAAGGGTCTCGTATTTAGCATTTTGACACATCATTCTTTTTATTGTAATTCAGATACATTGGTTTGTGTGGTTCAAGAAAGCTTCTGTATTGATTACTGTACCTGACAGATAATCCTTGCGTTAAGAACTTCTATATTAATCTCCTTTCCTCCTAAAATCTGCCATATTTTTTTTCAGTTGGTGAGATTGATTAATTGTGTGAGGTTAAGAGTGAGAAGGTACGTTGTTGGCAGTATTAATGATGTTGACCTGGTTCTGCATGGCTTCACATCCTTGTTCATTTGTCATTCGTTGCAGGGGGACATTTTCTATTTGCGTCGATATGGTGTTTTGATGCCATCTCTTATCTCTAAATAACTGATTTTTACTGATCTTATGATGGGCAAAAAGACGTGGCTTAGTATTCTGGTTTGTGCTCTTCAGTGCCAGTTCTCAGTGGCATTTTCGATTGCAGTATTCCTTCTCCTCTGGCCTCCCAACTGAAGCAGCTAGTGCATTTCCAGTTTCAGTTGCTGACATTTGATGCTCTTTGGATGGGACTGTTAATTAGAGGATGAGACCCCTGATGACAGATGTGACCTGTAAGGCTCTGCGATAACAGCTACTGTCTATGTGCTGTATAAGTCTGTGGTTGCTTCTCTGTATTAAAACTAGGAAGTGGGCAGCCAAACACTGTTGTAAAGGTACTGCACATTAGTGGCTCATCTAAGATAACTCTTGTCCCCTGCAAGATGGTCCTCATACATTTTACCAGGTCAAACTATGCCAAGAAATGGGATGTCCACATTCACAGTGTGCCGAGGCTGCCAGCAGAGCTGTGATGTAATGGCAGATGTAAAGTTGCAGTTGGAACCCGGAACTACACCAAGAATCCCGTTAGCTCATTTCTTGCAAGACAGGTAACATAACAGTTGCCATTTGTTTAAATTACATCTCAGTAAAAGGATTCATATCCCATTACCAGAGCAATGCTTGAATAATTCATACCTATTTTGTTGACATTGCTGTTTTTTATTGTTTTGAAATGACAATAAAGAGCTTAATTCTGCTCTACTAGTTAGGAATATCTTGTCGTTCATACACTGGCTAGTTCAAAGGATTGCAAGTCTAGGCAATAAGAATTAATAGTAAAGATGAGTATCCATCTAGAATGTCTAGATCAGGTGAATAATTACAAAAGAAACTAATCTTAAAATCTTTTTTTTTCATTTTTTTTCTGATTGTTTCGCTTGATTTAGATCTCGAAAGATGAGACATACCCTATTCAACCCAAAATTCTCCATAGTAATGCCACAAACAGAAAAGCAGAATTTTAAGAACTAGGAAACTGGAATAAATGTACCTCTCTTTCATCTCCTAAAGCTTCCAGCTCATCACAACCACATGCTTAAATTACCAAAGCATCGTAAGGTGAATGTCAAGACAAATGCTTTGAAAATGTCCTTCGCTGTATTATTAACATCACCATGGCCTATTAAAATTAAAGTGCTCTTAAAAATATAATTGATTTTTCATTATTTATCTGCTGTTATCACTGTTCCTGGCTATCAGCAGTGACTTCCCAGAGGGCTATTACATATCTCTATAAATGTATTCTAGTTTCTCACCTCTGGCCTTTTTAAAATAGCACAAATGCAGCTGTGTTTATGTGTCTGTAGTTTCAGAACATGAGCCAACCTCTGACAGAGGAGAGTACAAAAAGAAACTTCCTGTTGTCAGCTTATTCCTTATATTCTTCTACAGATTTTTATATATTTTTCTAGAACATCTGATATTAGTGAGCAGGATTTGTGAGATGATGAATGCTGTGGACTGCTTATCTGCTGGAAATTCCTATCTGAAATTATCCTAGGGCAAAAGACAGTGCTCAGAGTCTTGAGTCTGTTATGGTTGGCCAGTTAGGTCTGGGGCGCCAGGGCAGACTGATTCATATGGAGGCTGCTGCAACTGTGTTAGCGCGAGGCAAACTGGCTTCATCCAGCTGTCACCTCCACGTACATTTTGGTGTATTCTAAAGGAGAAAAGAGCTCAATTTATTTCTTTGACAACTGTCATAAATTGAGAGCCTATTCAGTTTGCTATGATGGCTGCTTAATTTTATGGATACATTTATATTTGCTTCATAACAGCAGAAATTATCAAATCACTTTAAGACTCAGGTTATGTTTATGTGAAACATTATGCCACAAACAAATTGAATGTATGTAGCTGTCTGTTGGCCTTTTACCAGTAGGATAAGCATAAAATATAAAACTATGAAATAATGATCATGCTTTTAAGGAAGGCTCTTCAGGTGGTTTACACAAGTGTGGAAGGAGTCTTCATCCCCAAGCTGTGATCTATTACATAGTAAATGAAACATGCTGAATAGAAAGTAATGCCACACTGCTTTCCCCAGAAGATATACCTATAATGCAGGGTGAATATTCATTGTATCTCACAATCCCCATTTCCAAAAGACTGGTTTGGACGTAAATGGAATGAGCTTCATTTGAAAGCAGTGAGGCCCTGACACTCCTCTTGCACTGGGATCTCATCAGAAACCTGCTACTGCGATTTATGGTGTGTGTTCTGCTGCGGTAAGCACTAGACCAGAGCAGCCAGCAGCTAAAGTAACAGCATGAGTGTGTCAGGGTGTTGGATGGTCAGTGAGCTCTGCTGCGGAGAGCACAGCAGGACGAACGTGGCTGCAGAGGGCAGAGTGGCCTTGAGGAGCAGCCTAGCTCCTCGTGCTCCCTGGGTCACTGAGGCAGACCGCGCAGCTGACTTTAGGAGGTCAGAGGGAAAGCAGGGGGAAAAAAAAACAGATCCAGGGTTTCTGTTTCCTGAGCTCATGAGGTTTTAGGCTGTGCTTCCATTAGGCGAGCACATACTGATATTTGCCCCAAAGTTAAATGCTTTATCTCACCTTAGTCTCTGACAGGCTTTGATGTTCATTTTACTATTCTTCTGCACTTATCAAGACAAGTTCTTGCTTCAGGAATGGAGTAAATTTTGAATAATTAGATACATTAAGACCTAACAGAAGATTATTTTCTGAACTATGGTTACAGTACTGAGGGATAAGACTGAGAGGTTTGTTAAAGTTGAAAGTAAACAAAACTGTCTTCCATGTGTTCCTCCATGATGCCTTAGGCAGCACCACCTGGGAATAGCTGCCAGGGCCGTACGCAGCAAGTCGGGCTCAGCAGGAGAGGAAAGCAAAGTCAGCCCCGTGCAGGGGTGCAGAGAGGTGGCAATGGCACTGCAAGCGTGTGCAGTGCAAATCAAGCTGCTATGTGGTAGGAGGCCGCTGGAGGGGTGCAGCTCATCTCCAGTGCAAGGCTTGGCAGGGCTGTAACAGCAGTGAGCGCTGCAGGCAGGGAGCAGAGCACTGCCACCATGGTAAAGACGATGGTGCCACCTGGCAGAGACAGGACCTGTGGCATCTGTCATTTACCTTCGAAAGCATAAAAATCCATGCTTAATTCACTAAGTACTCCCTTGTTTCATATTAATTTAATTTGATGTATTGATGGTTTTATTATGTGGTGAACATTTTATGGTTATGGGTGTTTCCTCTCAGTAAACTGCCCAGGCGAAATGGAGCATAAAAAAAAAAATCCTATTAGAACACCCTATATTAATAGTGGCACCTCAGATCTGTAGTCTTGTATATCAGGCTGAATCCTTGGCCATACCAAGAAGAGCACCTGAGCACCAGGGTGTTGTTTTGTTTCCCTCAGACTGGCATATCCGGCAAACAAGCTGACTTCATTCCTTGCTCCCACAACGGGAGCATTGTCCCCTTCAATGCAGGCACAAATCAGCACCAACAATGGGAATTAGGCCTCATGGTACCAGAGCCTGAATTGAAGGGATACTGAGAAATGTCACAGCCTTAAAAGTGAAATGACTGAACCCAGATTTTTTTAATATAGCTGTTGTTTAAACAAGGCTTCCAGCATTTCTGTGCTTTTATTAAAAACATCTGCTTTTGAAAAGGTTATAAAATCACCTAAGTCAAAGGGTAAACCCAATGGCTGTGAGCCTAACAGCAGCTCTAAGTACAGTTCTTTCCTTGGCTTATAGCTTCTAATGTTGTGCTGTTACTGGACTACCTTGCTGCTTTATCCAGCTCGTGTATCTTCACTGTGAAAGATGGCATTGAGAGGAGACCTGCTCTCTGAGGAACAGCAGCTCTGGGAAGACAGTTGTAGGGTTGTTTCTTTGACAGAGTGTGTGTCTGGCAACTCTGTAGTAATTTATGTCCACTTTAAGGATGATGATTTGTACGTGTAACAGGAAAGGTTGGCCATTGGGGGCTGGTGTTACAGTTTCAACATGTCCACATACAAATTTGTGATAACAAAAAGCAGTATAAATATAGGAGTGCAAACCAGCCTTACAGGACTCTCCAATTTAGCCCGTAACTCTTGATGCTAATGCTACATAGGAGTATTGCTCCCCAAATCTTCATGTTGTGCTAACTTGCTAGTACAGAGTGAGTAAAGTTGTTTTGCAACTTCATCATGCAGTGATACAAATATCACAGAACTGTAGCACTACTCCAAGAAAAATTCTTCCCATCAGTAAAAACTGCTGAATAAACACAAAACCGAGCCTTTGGTTTTAAGTGAGCTTAGTGTCAGCAACTGTTCTGAATCAGTGTGTCTGGAAATGATGCAGAAGGAATTCCCATATCTTTGGATACAAACATTAGATAAGCAGTTAAGTATAATTACTTTACATTTCAGGAGGTGTGCCTAAAAGTAAGAGCTCTTATACCATGCCAGAAACAGCAAAATTAAGTCTGCATTGGTCGGTTATCCTTTTCTCTAGGTTGTGATTGTAATGTCTCGTAAAATAACTTAAATGCAGAATATCAGAATATCAGAAGTACAGAATATCAGAAATACTGTTACATGCATCCTGTCAGGATCAGTTTTGATGTACCTCCATTAGTGCTTTTGTTTAAATCTGAAGTGTAATTTTGAAGCAAATCCTGATAATCTCTATTTCCTGGATTTGGTCTGGCCTCAAGGGCTGATTTTGGAGCATGCGAACTCTATTCTGTTCGGGTGAAATTAGACTGGAGGTTGTGCTCTAGGAGTACACATAATGTACTCCAGCCACATCAGGCGCTTGGGCCAGAGACTCAGTTGAAAACAGTTTGAATTTAAAAACCTTGGAGTCTGTGTAGATGGAGATCAGATCCTCGGCATCAACTGTGTATTTCTGTAGAATCTTGGCCTACTTGACAACATAAATATAGCCGTACTACCTAATTTTTAACAAGAGGTGAGGGAACTACAACTGGATCCTGGAAATAAAGCTTCTAATTTTTTGTTTCGTATTCCACATATATGAAATGGGCTGGGTGAAGTTTTTGCACATTCATAGATTATGGTCATTAATGAGTTAGTGCTTACACTGTATCAGTACAAGTGACTACTCATAGCTGTTAACATACAGGACATTGATGCTGATTCCAATGAAGGAAACATATTTTAATAACACAATCTATAGATCCTAAAATATTTCACAACTTAAATAATTGGTAAACACTTTCATGTTCTTTGAAAATGCAACCTCTTCTGGAATGGAACATGTCAGTTAATTAACAGCACACAAAGTTACTAAATGGGAAGAGAGGGGGGAAAGGGGAGTTGTGTTAGGAATCCTAAGTAGAATCAGAATATTGCAGCCCAGGTTGAACTAGCTTTGTCTCCACTTTTATAATAAATGACTCAGTAAGGTTAAGCATTCAGTACCCTGCCTGTTACAATTCATTGAGAAATACAGTACTGAAATGCTTGAAGTCAGTAAACTGGGACAAGGGACAGAATTTCTACAGAAAAATGATTTCTACAATAAGCAAAAAGAGTGCACAGAACATCCTAAATATTGTCCTAGTTTGTCTTTCTAAAAGAAAAGAAATATCATTGGAGATAGTGGTTAATGGAAGTAGTTAAATTAATAAGTAAATGTTAAACAGTATATGGAACAAGTGTGATATTAATGAGTTACAGAAAAATATGCTATGATTTCAAAATTCTTATAGGAACTTCTTCCTTAAGCACAAGAAAGCAGGAAACATAATTCTTTCAGCATCACCACTGACTGATTTGATTCAGCTAGGAAAGAGAAGTCCATAAAAAAAGGAAAAAAACACTCTTTCCTTCCTGGAACAGGAAATGTAAAAATAGGAATAGTGTACTCCTGCTAAAAGTAGTATAATTACACATTTCTTTGCCAAAAAGACTCTACCTTGGTTTTGTAAAGGCAGTATAATGACCTAATCAGTTTCAAATACAAATATGCTGATTTCTTCTTTTTGAAGTGAAAAATATAAAAGCACATAGAGCTCCTAACTATTCTGATTTTCAAGACATCTGTCAAATACTCTAAAACAGTGTTAGTCTGTGACCTGACCTGCATGCCACTGTCAGCCCGTAAGCTGCCCATAAGAACAGATCAAGAGAATACTTGCTGAGTTCTGAAAGAACAAGTATATAGCAAGATGACTTCCTTCAGTCAGCTCCTTCACTATTTTACCAGGTTAGCTAAATTAAATCTGATGAAGACTGCTAACTAAAGAAGCAGTTATCTTTTTGCTGACTGGAGGGAAAAAAATAACCTCTCCAAAGGCCTGTTCTCCTTTCATCTAATGCAGGGAGGTTTCTTCCAGAATATATTCTTGGTTCCATCCAGCAGCCCACATTCATCTGCTTCTTCAGATATGACCTACATGACTAGCTGGAACTGAGTCAACACTCCAAGACTAGGAGACAGGATACAGGAGGATTTTATTGCGAA
Source organism: Crypturellus tataupa (assembly GCA_034781795.1). Classification (NCBI taxonomy): domain Eukaryota; kingdom Metazoa; phylum Chordata; class Aves; order Tinamiformes; family Tinamidae; genus Crypturellus; species Crypturellus tataupa. The sequence goes on from JAWLRI010000596.1 coordinate 3,986,049, forward strand.
CTGGATTTCCTGCAGGGAAGTGCAGTTAAAGAGGAGGTTTGCCCTCTCTCTAGACTGTTGTTCAGCCATTGGAACCTGGCCTTTTCTGTTTATGTATCCTGACAGCCCATCTCCTGGCATACCAATCCATATGTGTACAGTAAACACTGACAGCTCGTTGTAGTGCTAAGAAGGTAGTGCAGCCGCAAGCATCTGCATCTTCCTCGTCTTGATTCTCCTCGCCCTCTTTTCCCTGTTGCTGGGCTCAAATTGGTATGTGCATACAGTCTGCATCCTGTGCACACAGACTTTCTATTTCCCTGTGCACTGCTGCATACAAGACTTTCATCAGGTGAAAAAATATCTTTATGTCAGCAAAATGTCTTTCAGGGATAATGGATTTGACAGAAGGATTTATTGCTCAAGTTGAATATATATCAAGCAACACTTCCCCAGAGATGTCTTGGAATTTCCCTACTTTCCTGTTGTATTTACGTGTGCCAGTGCAGAAGAAAAGTCAGAGGAAGACTGTTTTTTTTTTTTTGTTTTGTTTTGTTAATTAGAGAAAGGCTAATATGGGATCTGATTACAGTTGGTTAGAATCGGTTTTATTGATTTTGTAGTTTAGGTTGTGGTTACATACTTGGTGTCAACATTGCTTAGCTCATATTAACCAATTATTTCTCTTTGCCTACTCAGGAATATGTGGAATCTCTATACCATGAACATTTCCTAGCAAGACATCTGCCATTTGCAGACTTTGAGGGGAAAAAAAGATGTGGAAATAAATTCAAGCGTGTCTACAATTGTGGAGAAGGAGTGATTGCGTGCAGACAGCAGACTTAATTACCTTTTCTTTAGCTAACTCGGATAAAAATACTGATAAAGAAGACTGAACGAAGCCATCTTTCTGTATGGTTTTCCTGTTCCTGTGGTCACTTTTGGCCACTGTTGGAGACAGCATACTGGCCTAGAAGGACCCATTATGGCTATTCGTATGTAGCATTTCCTAGTCATGAAGCACAAGCTGGCTGGGGTCTTTGCTAGCCTCAGCTAGGATTTGCACAGCCAGAGAGGTCCCCAATTTTCAAGTTCTTATAACAACTGTAAAACTAGATTAAGCAGGAATGTCTCTCTCACTGGTAGAACTATTTGTTTTTAGGAAGATTGATCATTCATGGTGAAAATGGACATATTAGACAAGACATAACTGCACTCACTTGCTGCTATCACTTCAAAAATCCCCTTACCTAAGAGAACTTCACCTCTCCCTCACTAGGCAATTCAATGACACTCCGTAAGGCACATTCCATAGCTTGACAGGAGCACCACAGGCCATTGCCCCTTGCAGGTATGTCCCACCTCACCAATCTTCTGCTGTCTGCAATCCAATGCAGTATTAATCCAAGCATTGCCCTACTGATATTTCACTAAAGTCTTTTTTTTTTTTTTTTTTGACAGTTCAAGACTGCACCTTTCCATAGAGCTGAACTCATTAGATGTACTTTCTGTTGCAGACAGAGGGTGTGAGAGAAGACAAATGCTCGGGGCATGGTGTGTTAGCTAAAATGAGTAAAAATACAGAGTAAGTTACTTTTACTTGGAATTTTCCTTGCCATTTTGATTTTATGTGTTTCAGCACACTGTGAAATTTGTAGGAAAGGGAGGGAGGTAAGGAAGAAAGGAGAAAGGGAGGTTATTTATTGAATTTTTTTGGTTGCAAAGCCTGAGTGTTGGCCTTATGGGGTTTCTAATGAGTTGCCTTTACACTCACATACATAAAATCTTGGATTTCCTTCATGAATAGCTGAAATTCCAGTCTTGCCTGGCATGAGGGTAAGGTCCATCTAAATAACAGTCTCTGTGGAGAGTTCTTGAAAATAAATAAAAATCCTGAGAGACTAAAAAAAAAAACCCTAGGGCTGAGAATTGGAGATGTGACAAAGTGTTTTGCCCAGCTGCACAGTTAGGATATGCCTCTCTTCCGCATAAATACAGACCTAGACCTAGATTCCACAGCTGGTATTCAAACACACATGTTAGCTCACTGAAGGGGAGTGTATCTGCATACAAACATTGAGCTACCATACGGTGTTGCTCATAATCAGTATGAACACATACATATGGGATTCTAGTTAAATAAATTTATTCTGGCACGTAGAGGCTGAATTCCGCAAGTACACAGGCCCTACTAGCTTGCAAAGAATCATCATGTGCAGAATATTGCTACACAGTCTGCATCTTCATTCAATTAAAGTAGAATTCTTATCACCTCACATCTTTTCCCTCCCTAAATACTCTCTCTACTACACCTCCTTAATTTATAGTGCCTTTGTGCTACAGAGGGACTATCCGATAACAGTAGATAATCTGGGATTCAAGACATCAGATCAGATGGAAGAACACTCCATGAAGTCATTGTTCACTTTACCATCCATCTAACTCTCACAAGCCCTGCATATTCTAGGTACATGCATTTTCACGCAGTCTACCTTCTAAATCCTCTTTAGTTATGCACAAGCCATCCCAGCCTCTTTATTTTAATCTTACATAGCCTAAAACTCTTCCAAAGTGAAATCACTTCTATGCTTGATTAGAGCACGTACTCAAGGAGTTTAAGTACCCAAGGAAAAGGGGTGTAGCTATCTAGCTTTAACATTCTGCCAGTCCCTCTATTTAGATAAGTTCTGAGTGGCTGAGACTTCCTACCCTCAATCCTTCCCCCACTAGCTCAACCTCCTTTCCTGGACAAACAGAGAAAAGAGGTCTGAGTATGGAAAGTATGTTTCCCTCTTGATTTGAATGTGGTAGCAATGACTATGCATTGTGCTTGTGAAATCCCTTTGTCCCTGATTTTCTTTTTTTTTTTTTCAGTAATAATTGCTGGTTCCAAATGACCCCATTTGTACTAGCAAGTCAATTCCCAAATAAGATTCTTTAATTGCTGAAAGCATCTTCCAGTTTGGCTTGACTTTAGCACTATCTGGAAGATATGACCTGGCATTTATAGTAGAAGTCAGAAGCAGAAAAAAATAAACAAACACTGAATTAGAAGCCACTAAATTTTAATTACAGCACATAGCTATGTGCTCCCTCTGTTAAGGAAGATCCAGTCATCCATGGAAGATGAGGCTAATTTGTTAGTGGGTTTGCCAACTCGATGGCGTATACCACATGATAACGAGAAGCCTGCAGAGAGTGGAAAAGGCATGTCTGCTCATGATCCCACTAGCTGTGGGAAGGCTAAGAGGTTCCAAGTCTCTCCCATGTCTCCCATGCCTCTCTCCATCTTTCTGAATATAAACAGAGGCAGAGCCACTATGATCATTTGTAGTGTGACACATGACTTCTTCTGGGTCTCTGAGATGTTTCCTGTGCCAGTCAGCTCAGGAGATGAGTGTATCTTTCTACTCTATCCCCTTCGCATAAAAGCGAAGTGATGGTCCTGAGTGCAGTTAGACATTTTGAGGAAGAAAAAATGGTTTCTGACTAAGAAAAGTCTATCTCCAGTAATGGGTTTCACTGCTTCAGAATGTTACTCTTCCAAGTGCTTTGCAGCCACAGAGCAAAGCATGGTCAGTAAGTGAGATGTGGGAATTAAAAGAACACAAACCCCCAAAACAGCAAGTGAATCACAGCAATAAAAGAAGACAACTTAGGAGTCTCTTGTAATTAGGACTCAGTGATGTGGCATTCATTCACCAATGAAAGTCATTGTGCCATCTGAGAATCACCTAGAGATTCGCTTGTTGTGCCATAGGAAATTTTGTCTCATACCACATGCACATCTTCTTTTGTTTCTACACTTCCGAAAGAGAATGTAACCAAAAGTTGTTGCTAATAGACAGCTAATATGTGAAACAATAGACCTCTTCACAGGTGGTAAATGCACCAGTGGTCACCTTGCCAAAATGCCTCTGCTGCCTCTTTGTTTGCACAGTCTATAGATCCCATATGATCTGAAGATTAACTCCATAACAGCTGGTTAATGTATCAAGTGGACTCACAACAGAGAAACTTGCACTGTTGCTTTCTGTGGTTCTGCTCACAGTAAGGGCACACACTGAAATTGTGGATTCTCTTGGAATCTTAGGCTGGTATTTTTCACCAGCCTAAGTTTTACAAGGAAAAGCTTGGTCTATCCTGAGTAAAACTGTGTTAGGAGACTGCTATACATTGTTCTTAGGCAGACAGGCACAGACTGTAACAAGAGCCTGGATGTTGAGTCAAGCTACTAGTGGTGGGCAAGGGGGATGCCATGTTTTTAAACCAATTCATTTTATTGATCCAATTTGCTACATGATCAGAGCAAAGGGCTATCTGGTAGTACAAAGGAAGGAGAGTGCTGGGCAGAACTGGTGACCATGCAAGTATGAGATGACCTTTTTCAGTAGTCATTACAGCTAAGGATTGTGAAACAATGATGTCGGAAACCGTAGCAAGAGAAAGACAGGCTGAGAGCGGTGGTGATAAGTAGAGAAGTCAACAGATGGATGGAGGCTAGGAGGAATCATGGTCAAAGTAAGATGCTAGGGTAATAATATTTGTAGCACTGTCCTGGATGGGTATGAGTGAAGACTGTATTTTCCAAAGCCAGGAAGGAGGAGACATCACAATACCTCTGGCATGAAGTGACAGAAGTCTGTCTGAGGAGTATTGCTGTGTGAAAGAGTAAGAACTTTATTTGAAAGAAGCTACAGAGAAAGTATCTGGAAAATGTAAACATAACCTGAATATGAGTACTTAGAGAAAGAAAGGTCTGAGTTTAAAACAATGTCCAAGTTATTGGATGGGTAATGGGCAGATGGGTCATATATGCCTATATGTAGCAACTAAAACAGAAGTAGCAAGGTAGCTCTGAGAGCAAAGACTATGAATTGCATTTCAACTATGTTGAGTTGAAAGCTGTGAAATCTATGAAACCATAACAGAAAAATAGGCCACGACTTCCATTTGAAAAGGTAGAGATAGGACTGGAGTAGAGACAACAGCTATACACTGGCAATTAAACTTATTTGCAGATGAGATTACCTGGAGATAAGGTGAAGGAAAAGACAAGTGACCAAAGCAAAAAGTCTTGTTGGCTGCCATTCAGAAAGCTGAAGGGAGATATGTCAAATAAATAGTTAAGGGGGTAGGAAAACAAGAGGACCAGCATGGAAGGCAAAGGCCAAAAAGATTTTGCAAGAACATAGTAACGTGTTTCAAAAATGAATGTTTATCAGATAGTCTTAAGTGTGGTCATTAGAAACCCTGAAACAGCATCTGGAGGCTCTGGAGTTTCAGTACAAAAACTGGGTTTAGGATGGATGCATAGGATCCCAAATAATGAATTTAAAATCAGTTTACTGACCTTAAGGGTGAAAGGCAAGAGGGAGATGGACCAGACAGAGAAGGTGGAGAGACAAACAAAATCAGGAGTGGAATAGGAATGGCTAAAGCAGGAGGGTGGAGGGAAGGGGTCTGTCCTGCTGCTGAGGCTACCATAGCTCATTTGTGTCCTTGGGAAATTTACATTATGGTTTCCAGCAGAGGTCAATATAAGGACGGTCGGTTGCTGCTGGCTTTGCTTGACTGTGATTTGTGGTGTGTCTGTAAAGTATCACACACAAGCATTCTTTAGTTCTTTTCTTCATTTAGATCTTCTCTCCCTGAGGCCTAGTTTGTTTGTATTCTCCCTCAGAGGTTTGTCACTGACATGCCAAACAGTGCTCTATGGAGAAGGAAGGAAGCTTTAGAGACACAGAAATTAGAGATGGAAAATTCCTCTGTAAAAGATCAACTAGCCCACAGTGCTTGATAGGCAAGGCATAAACACTAGCATTGTGCTTATTTAAAATACCACAAACAGTATTCCAGAGCACCTACTCTACCAGCAGTGGGTCTTACACCTAAGGCATTGTAACAGGATTCTGCTAATCTTTCAGGTTCCTTTCCTTATCCTCACAATTAGAGTGCTTTCCCTTCTGCAATAATTAGTAGTTCATCTCTCGATGCTTTATCCTGTTTCAATTTTTTATTGCTATTCCCCATGCACAACACAACCAGCTGTACTGAGCTATTTCAGCTCATACAGTGAACCTCTAAGTTCATCCTCATCACTTGTATTTTTAAATGGATTCCTTTACACTTGCTGATGTCTTTCTGATGAGAGGAGACTAAGGACTGAATGCAATATTCTGGGGGGGTCGGAAGAGGAGGGTTATATTACAATAGAACTAACAGGCTTTTGTTACAATTTCTGATTATGAAGTATACTATACCATTGTTTTTTGTTTCTGTTCTTTGCTCACTGTCATCTTAAATTACAAACATGTCTAGTTTACTATCTGTTCTCCTGATATGTTAGATCTCTATAACGCTCTTTCAATATTATGGCTTCTGAGAATCCTCCTTCCCAATTAATATCTGTGATTTTAATTATTTTTCATCACATGTAATATAGCTGCATTTTTCCTTGTGCAATTACATTTTGTTTTCTGAATCTCATTTGTACCAGAGTTTTGACTTGTAAAATTCATAGAATAATGAACCCTCAATCATGCAGCTTTGAGATGTTTGCCTCCTTTTCACTCCCCAGTCTTGAAACTACAAAAGTGAATATGAAAGAGAACAAAAGAAAAAAAACATTATCTTTGAAAGAGTTGTTTAAACTTTGTAACATCTCTTTGAGATAGAGACCCTCTAGAGAAAAATGAACTGAGTTGTTAAATAATTTGCATAAAGTATCTCTGAGGACTGTCAAACTCCCTGTTCTCACTGCAGCTATGCTGGGATATAAGGTTACTTTTCCCAGCTTATTCCCGGCTGTGTGCCCCATACTTCTTTCCAGTATATGTAAGTTAGCTTCAAGTATAGCTACTTCCTAACCCATTTCTGTCAAAATTATCCACTTTAGGCAGATTTTTATTGCTTGCTTGCTTGCTTTCTCTTTCCCTCTCTTTTTTTGCTCCTTTGGCAAGTGGAACAGATAGAAAAGGGCAGAGATGGATGGAATAAGAATAAGCCAAAAGATGGTCACCTCTTAAGCTGGTTCAGCTGCTGCCCTCAGCCCCTGAAAATTAGTGCCAGTTAGGAACATTCTTCAGGCATGATGACTTTCCTTGCTGATCTGTTAGACCACACTGTAGGACCCTCTCCAGAACTCCTTCCTGGGAATCATATGGTGCTAAAGACCTGTTGCCTCACACAGAAAGAAGGAAGGGAATATGTTGTGGATTCATCTCATCATCAAATACATTATAAAACAAACCATTAAAAGGTCACCTCTGTTAGTCACAACGCTTGTGGTTTGGCTCTCATTGAACACCATGCTGTGTGGAGAGCAGGACATGTGCGCTCAAGGCTGTCTTACTATAGTAAGTGTGCTGCAGAGAGGATGTGTGGTGTCAAAAACAAAATTAAGCCTGTAGCTATTTCTCACATATCTGATCATCATAAAAACATCTGAAGCAACATCTTTGATGCTGTTAATATGCCTACTTTTCAGTTTCGGTGATACCGTAGACTTGAACAAGGTCAAAGAGCAGTCAATTCCTCTGACACAAAGCAAATGGCAGTCCATTTGCACCATGCATTGCTTCAGTGATAAGAGTTTATAAATTATAACTTGTCTCTGAGACGAAGAGCTTTCTTTGGAAAGCATGTGCTTTTCTTTTCCTCTAACCAAAGGTGAAAGGAAAAATGAAGCTACTAAAGGTCATTTTCCTTGTCTATCAATCTAAACATAACTCTTTCTCTTCAGATCCCTTTCACTGCAGCTCTGTGTCATTCAGGCAAGCTTTAGAGCAGGATTTATCTTATCTAACTTTGAAAGTTAGGTGTGTTGTTTAGGGCAGCTCCTTTGATGAACACCTGAGGCACAGAGATATTTCCAGAAGGCAATTCTTTCTGCTCTAATATAGCTGTCTAATCTAGGTGTGATGAATTACCATGGAACATGCCATAGGAGGATGGTTCATAACCTCAGAGGGCTAAAGTTAGGTAAAAGGAATCCCAAGATTTTAATCTTTCCCTTCTGGGCTTATATTTCTAATCTTCTCTCTTGTCTGTCCTTGCTATATATTAAAGTCCTCCCTACGCTACTGTGTAGGATAGTCTGGGACCCTTGCAGTGACAGGGACTCTTTCGTTCCAATAGAGGCCTCACTCCTTTCTAGTGAGGCAGTTGAAGAGGACCTCCCCCTTCATCACAGACTGGTAGCAGGACATCTTTTCAGCTATTTTCTCCTTCTTTTCCCCCAAGCATAGTCCAGCCATATAACATGATGGCCACACTAAGTCTATGTCATAACCACGATGTCTCACAGAGGTAGTACTGAAGCACCTTATGGGTATGGCTAACAACTTTCCGCATAAACCTGGTATTCCAGATATCTGCAGAGTCATGACTTGTCTCAAGAGCGGCAAAACCGGATACATTTTAAAGTTGTGACTTATAATTATGTGAGTTAAAATTTGGCAAATGGTGCAGGCTTTTTATTACATTAAACAAAACTTGTGAATTTACTATATTCACATAATGCCAGAAGTTAGGATCTGACCAGGAGTCTATACTGGCCTCATCTGAGGCCAGTGTAATCTGGTGTTTATCCCTCATACAACTTACATGGTTTTTTCTCATGGTGTGTCTCTCCAATGGAGCAGGCCACCAGAGCAGGCATGTCAGACCACCATTCTCTTCTTCTGAAAGTAGGTTCAGATCTTTGCTGGCCTTGAAGAACAGTCCAGCTACAAGGAACAATGTATGTGCTTCTCTAGCCATAACTCTTAACAGCAATGTTCACTTCACAACTGTATTGGGGCTTGCCAGGACCTCCAGAATGGAGACCTCAGGATCCTCGAGATGGTCAAGGTCCACTTTGGCATGTTGTCTGTGAAAAAAAAGAATATGCAATTGTTGGTTTGAAAAAACAAATGGACAATTTATCTGCTTTTGCATGTGTAGTGGGTCAACAGATGTACTGAAACTGTATGTGTTGCACAAGTATCAACCACCCATCAAATGCCACATCACTCTTGGGACAGAGAACATAGTTTTGTGTGTGTGTTTGAACAGCTTCCGATCCAGTTCTGTCAGCTCACTCAGGGCACTGATTTCATGTTTATAACAATAAGTCTGATTATAGTTCTGGTAGTGGCCATGGGCTGTAGTTAAAGTTCACAGTGCCCCAGTGAGTCTTTGTTATACACATTTGTAGGTGGAAAAGGAGGGACATCAGGATACCATTTCTGCAAATACCAGTCATCTGAGCTCATTTTGGGTATCTCCAGAGGAAACTCAAGACCTGAGAGGACTGCAGCGAGGTCTGATGGATTAACATCCTGACTAAAAAAGCACAAGCTTTTGTGACTGTAAATTCAGACCAAACTCAGTTGTAAAGGTAAGGTTTGAGTTCTCTTACCAGCTAATGCTTTGGGCTAGCCGGTGGTAGCAATATCAGTGTGGTAACTAATTCACAAAAGCCTCTTCAGCAGATAGCAAAAATGATGCTGTTTTACAGATCCTTCAGAAGCTTTAAAATATCAGTACCTTAAGTTAATGAGCAGCTCTGCAAAAAAGAGTGCGGCTCTCTGAGGCGTTACAGATTGCATGTGAATGTTTGCTGATTGCATCTAATTGTAGCTTTTTAAAATCTCCTTCAGGACCCTGAATTACACGCAACGCAGCTTCCTGCCAGTACCTGCTGCAAAGCTGCTGGTTACAGCGAGCAGAGCCAAGTGCGCGGTAAGTGCGAGCCAAGGGCATCGCCGCCTGAGCGGCACTTGCCCTCGGCCGACGTCGCAGCGCTCGGGGGAGCCGCCCCGGCTCCGAGGAGGCCTCCGAGCCTCCTGTCCTGGCCGAAAACCCTCCAAACTTCTCGACCGGCCGCGACGCGCTTTGCACCCCCGCCGGGGTCTAGGGCCGGTGCGAGGGCTACCCCCACGGGGCCGGACCGGGCCGGGCCGGCCCGACCCGACCCGGCGCGTCGCCTTTTGTCTCTGCTGGGAGGAGCCAGCGAAAGGCAGATCGGAGAAATAAAGCGTGGCCGGGAGGCCGGCCGTGCAGCAGCCTGCCCGCCCGCCGGCCCGAGAGGCGGCACCTCCTTC
>JAWLRI010000596.1:3996557-4063855 GCA_034781795.1 Crypturellus tataupa
CCCCCCCCCCCCCCCCCCCCCCCGTCTTTTTCTCAATAAATCGAGTTCGCACGTAGCTCTCTGCGAGAGAGAAAAAATCCATGTGAGCTGCAGACCACCTCTTTAAGTGAAGCAGAGCCTTTCTCTTTCCCTCCCAGTTTCTCGGCAGCCGTGCACAGTCCCCCGCCTTTCCCGGTCCCTTCAAGAGCGCTAGGAGGCTCTGTGCTCGGGGGATATTTACTGAGCTTTCTGTTTTCATGGGCAAAGTTCACTTTTATCCTCTTCAGCAGCCAAACCTGTCTCCTTCCACCTTCTCCTCCGTGGGACATCACTTGGGGCTGCCAGTGGTACCAGCCAGGGCGAGTGCAGCTCCAGCCTGGCTGTGGTGAAAAGAATAGTCTAAAACACAGCTATTTTTCTTTGCTCTTTCCAGTCATATGATGATTTATTCATGTAAGTAGGCGGTCTCAAGTCGAGTATGACAATGCTGTAATTTTGTGGTATGCAGGATTTCAGTTATGCAGAATTCATTGGTACCTGACTCAGTGTGCAAGAGCTGTTTACATGTTGCATATGGTGTTGTGTGTGATGTGTATTTAGCATACATACCCATAGGTCTTATTTCATGGTGAGGAGACACAGAAACTGCTTTGTAGGCAGCATATATTATATATATATATATATATATATTTTTTTTTTTTTTTTCCTAAAGCAAAAGCTATAGTCCAGCTGTGCAGCAGGCCTTGATGGTATAGATACACAAGTGAGACATGACTTAATGCTCTTCTGATATCCTGACTTTCCTTAAACTCTTTGAGACTGTAACACTAGGGATCAAATCCTATCCTCCGACTCCTACGAAGAGCTCTACTAGCATATTGGCAACAGAAAGTTGCGGCTAGTTGCCGCACATTTCCATATGTGCGGTAAAGTTATGCTAGCTATTTTACAGTCCTATGAAGGATGTTAAGTTTGATAATGCTATCTATGATAGCAACTCAGATCTGATGCGATTTCTTTGCTGGTTAAGTAGAGAATCACAAAGTGAAAACATTTGCATTCTAAGAAAGTCTATTTAGACTCAATTTACCATGTTAATGTTATTTTATATACTTTACACTCAGTAGAGACCATTATGATTACCCTGTCACATAGCTGAAGAATGCTCAGAGATTTCTGTAATCTTTTTAGTTCTAGAATGTAAGAGATTCATGAGCTTAAAGTGTTGTGAAAGTACTGAGCTGAAGAAAGTAAGCATGATTCTCTTACCATTCCATAACATGAGAAAAGTGCAATTTGTCGTTCCACGTAAATGAGAATTTCACAGTAATCCACTGCAGTTGTATGCTGTCTAGCGTACACTCTTGATACAGAGCTCACAGGCAATGTCTGGAATTTTTTGCTAACATTTGGGTGAGCTTTATAAAGCCACAGACTTCTTTAATACACCTGAGGGAGGCAAATAAACCCTAGCATTTGTGTCAAAGTAAAGCTGCTTTTTGGTGACACCAGGAAGAAACTTTTCTACAGGTGGATTATTCTGTGATTGCCCACAGTGGGGATGTCCTGCATCTCTGGCTGAAATACTTGATTCTGACCAAGTCCAGGCCAGTGCATTGCACTGGATCCTACGCTGATGGTCCCTACAAGTTCTTGGGGCCAAGAATACACAGCAGAGTTCAAACAGATGAGCCCCTGTGAGAGTCTTTTTTGCTTTGACAGTTTAGGATCAGTGTTTCCTTATAGCAGAGTTTAAAAAAACTGTATATCATATCTGTCCTCAGTCGTCAAGATAAAATTCTCTAACCAATTTTATGCAGTGTATTTACGGACTGATAACAGCACAGACTTTGATAAAACCTCCAAAGTTCAATTTCAAAGATCAGCACAACCATATATTACATTTGCTAAATTTCTCAATTCTTCCGGTTGTAGGAATTTCAATTTCTTAAATTTCTAGTAACCAAAATTGCAGAGTAGGTGAGATATTTAAACTCTGTTAAAGAGATGCAGCTTCCATTCCTACAGAAAGAGTGGAGGGATACAACTTAAAGGGATGAATGGTCTTAGAAGTAGCAGTCAAATAAAAAGAACTCAAAAGTGTATTTTTTTAAACTCTCATTTTCAACATGTCATTTTTTTTAGGTGCTTGTGGGTTTTCATTTTTTTTCTTTCTCTTCTTTCTCTTCTTTTTCTTATTTCTTCTCTTCTTCTCTTCTTCTCTTCTTTCTTCTCTTCTCTCTTCTCTCTTCTCTTTTCTCTTCTCTCTTCTCTTTTCTCTAAAGTTGGTTTCTGGGTTTGAAAGTATCTATACCAATTAAACCTTGAAGTCTTTTCTACATCAAAAATTTTGATGGCTTATTCATACTTGTGTCATTCAAGTGATACACTCTTGGTTTGTTTTGTTTCAGTAGGGGTGCGCTTATTAGTGCATCTGCTAAATGATGTTCCCACCAGTGGAAGGAAATAACTATTCATGTGTGTGTCATCTTGTTTCTGATATAAATATTTTCATGCCATGAGTTGGTTGGTGCGATATAGTTGTGCTGATTGAAAGTCTTCTTGCTAATTAACATAGTTAACATAAAACAACAAAGTTAACAAAAAATATAAGAAGAGGACAGAAATAGCACACAGAAATACTGAGTTCCTTACAGTACTACTTTGCCATGAAATTAGTTGTGGCTTTGAGAGTATAAGAGCTTGAGTAAAGGCTCTCTATATAAGTGAAGAGAAAGCAATGATGATGTTAACTCTGCTGTCTGAAGCTAGCCCCATCTGGATGGGTGAATCTCCACAGCAGGATGCAGGTGAACTTGCTTCTTCCAGAAGCTAATCTGCCATAGATGAAGACAACATTGCACTGAGCTTACTTTGAAAGGAAACTTTCTATATCTGCACCTGATATAATATCTAAAAAAACCCTAGTGCTTAACTGAAGCATAAAATCATCATCTTAAAATGTCATTACAGATCATCTCCGTTTTCCTCTCTTAACCCTTCCTCTTTTCCTGTGGATATGGTTCTTATTGAACAAAAGAGGTAAGTATATTATTTATGTCTCTGTCTGGTCCATCGGTATGACACTTCTGAAACTGCTGTTTTTGCATCTTGCATTTCATAAGCAGGTCCTTGCTGTGATCGTTGTTTTTATAGGAAGTACAATTTGCCTTCAACCGGATGAAATGTGTTGTTAGTGAATCTAATTTAAATTTACTTCTAAATTCATGCTGATCAGCTTGGTGGTTATAATGAGATATTCTTTTCTATTTTCCACTGAAGCATTTCAAACTGTTTTACAAATAAGTGGAGCCTTTTAGTAGCCTTAAGAATTTTCTCCATTTTTGAATGCTAATCCAAACAAGTAATTATTTTTTTTACGGTAACACAGGAGATCTGTGACAGAGACCAAAATAATTTGTTGTCTTAGATGCCATTCTAACGTTACAAATAGTTCTTTTTCTATATATTCTTTATTATGACTTCATTATTTCATATTGAACCGACTTACTCTATGCCATAGTTTTTCTTAGACTTTTTTGAAAAGAAATCATGCTACCATTTATGTAGATGTGATGTTTGCTTATTTCTGACAGGCCATAAACTCCAAAAGGACTGCAGTGGTCTTTGAATTGCACAAAGCTCTCAAACCATGCTGGGATGTGATAAGCAAAGGGTTTTTTCCCCTCCATATCTAATACATTTCCTCTCACTCTTACCAGAGTTTCACTTTGAGTTTCAGGTTTGCTTTAACCTCAAGAACTCAAAAGCATAACTGAGTGGAAACCACTGGGTTCCTTTTCAAATGTTACATGGATGACTCAGTTGTCAAAGTCAAATTGCATTTTTCTGTTAATTAGTTTATTTGGGATCTATTGAGAATACAGATATGGTGTGGGGCCAATCTGAAAGAGGGAATGTATGGAAGAGAGAAGAGGAAGGCAGGGACCCTGGGCTCGTGTTTGTGAATGTGGTTATGTAACAGGAGGATAGAGAAAGTGAGATCTTAGAGAGTTAAATGTTAGCAGCAAGATTGTCAGATACATGAGCACATATCAGAGGGCTGATGCTTACCTCCAGAAGGAGGGTGTGCTCAGATTCTCTTACATGCCTTGTAGTTAAAACAAGTACGTTTAGTTAAAGAGAGGCGAGGCCCGTAGACACGTGCAGACTGTGGTGTGGCTGGCAGCGGGCAGGCCGGTGGCATGGGCTGGCCCTGAGCGGGACAGGTGCCTCTGGCCGTGCTCAGCCAGGCTGGGCCTGCGGGGCTGTGGGTCGTGTCCTGCATCCACCAGCTGGTGTGAAACTCGCACTGCAGGCTCGCGGCACCACCTGGTATTTGCCCATCAGCTGGCAGCTCATGCATGATCCTGTCCTTGTGCCCATGGGCACCGTCCGTGATCTGCGATCCTTAATCATGCCTTAACTAGAGAGTTTCTGCTTGCAAAGTTTGTCAGCTTGTCTGGTTTTGTTGCTGGGATTTCAGAACCAAGTAACGTTAATATGTGGGTGGAAAAAGCTGTTTTGTGAAGGCCGCAACTCAAGTCAGTTCTACTGATGAGATTGTCAGACCTTGTCTTGCACACTCCCAGTTACATCCCTGCGCCGAGACTATCTCTGAGCATGGGTTCAAAGATAGTCTCTTACATAAGAGTGTAAAGAAGAACTCATCCTTACACCCATTTGCTCTGAATGTGAGGGGCTGCTAAGATGAGAAAATACCTGCACTTTCTCTTTCTTTTTGAGGGTTTGATCCAAAGCAGTAAGATCAGTGGTTAGATTCCTGTTGCTTTTGATGGACTGTGTCTTAAGCACTAAATTTTTCATGAGTCGTATTTCTAAAGGTGGGAAGGCAGGAAAGGATGAGGGTGTAAGTCGGAAAACTCCCATACCCAGAGACTGGGTCGCAGTCTTCTTTCCAAAACAGTTTTTGAGGCTTTTGCTTTGAATGGCCTCTGAAATGTCTAAGAGACATATTTGATCAGTGTTGTCCAGAAAGGAACTTTTTTAGTTATTGAATAACTTGATTTGATTATCTTTTCTCCTTTGAAAAGCAAAATTTTCTTGGTTTTTATTTTTAAGCAATCGAGTGCTGAAAGGGTAACCAGATGTGTTGTAAATTTAAATTGTCACAGCAGATGCAGTCTGTTTTTTCTTAAAATTTAAACTAAGTCCATGCACATGCACGTGTAGTTTTGATGAACTAAAAGACCTGAAAGTACAGGCAGGTGGGCTGCTTGCCCACTTGTCAGTGTAGAAAGTGAGGTACTGTATTCACAGTAACGATTTATTTACTTTTCCTGATACCTAACAGTCACAATATAGGTAAGGCAGAAAAGATTTTTATCTTTAAATTGTGAAGAAATAGAAATCAAGCTCTATCTCTACCCCTAAAATAGAAGATCTTTTCTTAAATTCCTGATGAGAACCTAGAATAATGTTTACCTGACAGTAACACAGAATTGCAGACTCTAAGATTGTGGGAAAATGGGAGAAGAGGGAGTGTCTTATCTTCTCTGCACAGATGAGAACTTGTTATTAGCTGTCTGAGTGACTTTTACAGAGGTTAAGGAAAACAATGTTCATGTTGCTGTGAGGAAGAGCACTTAACCATTTTCCTTTAGGAAGAGGCATCCAGGAAATTTGCCATGGGGCCCTGTGTATCCCATAGTTCTGTTCCTGTCTCATTAATCCATAGATCAAATCCGGGAAAAAAATTCATGATTGTCTTGTTTTGCCTCTTGCACAAAACAGGCCAAAGATTCCCTACACATGCTTTAACGGTGTGTGAGGCAAGGCCCCAGAGATCTTGCCTCTGGTTTGTACTTCTGAATTTAGACTTTCACCTTTCAAATAAACATAGCTCTGAATTGCGGAGATTTTTTATTTTTGAATTGAAATGCAGCTTTATAAATATAAAGTGTGACTTTGCTAGGGCTATAGGAATACTTGAGGAATACATATTTGTGGAGTTTTAACATTATACTGCTTGGAATGCTCAGAGGAGAGAGATTGTGGGCTAGCACAGACATCCTAACCACTGCTTTCTCAAACTGTTATATGTCTACACCTCATCTAAAGTAATTCTTGTATTGCATTATAAAGTGCTGAAAAATATATAGTGCTTTTGCTGTACATAAAATTTAGAAATGGAAATTTTACTGCAGCACTGGGAGAAGTGACCCTCTTTCAGCTCAGCACGCTCTCAGCTGTGGAACTTAAGAGATGACAAATATTGGCACAATTGCTTGTTTCACAGCAGAAACATTCTTTTAATTTATACTAATTCTTTGCCTCAAAACCACCTTTTGGAACGTTATGAGAGAAGTCTGCACTCAGCTCTCCAAGGTGCTGTAGCTTTTTTCTGCTGACAATTTCTAATGTGGTTAGAACTGCCGATACAGGAATCGCTGGCAGATTGCAAATGTGTGGGCAATGTAAAGGGAAACAAACGTTATTTCAAACTGCACACAAAAGGCAGTGCTGATTTGCTTATACTATTTGTATTTACTGTTAATTTAAAGGAGTTAGGACTTTAACTGGAACAGAGCAGTCACAGAATCTGAAGTGTGCTGCTCCTTCAAGCATTGCCTGTCGGAGCTCAGCTCCCCAGTGAAAGGTTGTTGTCAGCACTATAGGCGGCAAAGAGTCATCAGGAAAAAAGTTGCGCTTGCAGCAGTGTGTTCCAGTTCCATCCAAACTGTGTGTGTAGTAACAACTGCATTAATTTCTGGCACAATGCAGAGAATGATAGCACTGCTTGTGTCGGTGCCTAACAAATGCGGTCACTGGTGGTTATTTCTCTTTTAGATGTGTGAGAAGCCTGAAGGGCTGGGGCAGTCCCAACATATATCTTTGAAAGGGGGTGGGGAGCTACTCCCTGTGCCCTTTTGCATCACAGATTGGGAAGACTTGAAGTGAACCCATTTCTCTCTAGTCATAGCCCAATTCATTTTTACTTGCAATAAATCTCCCTCAACAGCAGGGCTTCTGTTTTATTGCTTCTAGCCCCAACTCAGCCCTTTTGCTGGTTTAGGTTCCCTTGGCATAGGGCCTGTGGTGTCTGTCAGAGCTTCCTTGTGCTTGGGTCAGGCTGTGACAAGCAAAAGTGGAGGCAGAGTGGTGAGGTGAGCCCAGCGTGAAGCAGGGCCACTCAGGAGGAGTAAGGTTGTTCTCATCCTTGTAAAAGAGTTAATTACAGTTTCAGAGAGTGGGAAGAGTTTCCTAAAGCTGAGAATTAGTTCAATTTAGAGCTCTGTGCAGATAGACAGCATTTCTTTGACTGATTATGTCTCTCTCCACCTCATTCTGAAGATGCAGTGGAGAAGAGAGGATTTTGCTTTACATCTATGTGCTCTTCGGTT
The DNA here is from genome assembly GCA_034781795.1 of Crypturellus tataupa. Classification (NCBI taxonomy): domain Eukaryota; kingdom Metazoa; phylum Chordata; class Aves; order Tinamiformes; family Tinamidae; genus Crypturellus; species Crypturellus tataupa. The sequence continues at coordinate 4,003,901 of JAWLRI010000596.1, forward strand.
GCGCAACTTTTTTGTTTGTTTTTTCTTTCTTCTCTTTTCTCCCATGTGTCCATTCTCCAAACTGCCAACTACATCTATGGCCTGTGTTCCTGTGAAGTGGGTAGACTTCGAAGTTCAGAAACATTGCCAGAATTCCTGTGGTTTTTATCCAAACCCATTCTAACTTCTGCTGTTACTGTGGTTTACTCAGGACAGCATATTATTCTATATGAAGATGATCAGAGGGAAAAGCACAGGCATTTTATATTTTGTCAAGCAATTTCTTCTTGTTCTGTAGAGGGAAAAGGAAATATAACAGTCCTGCTTACGTCAAGATATCTCCTTGCTAGAGCTTTTTTGCAGAAGTTCCTTATTGCATCCTCGTTATGATGGGCTGATAGTGAGAACATTTTATTCCCTTGTGCAATGCTTCTCAAAATAAAGGCACTGTGTTCATCTCTCTGTCTTTTGTTCTGTTGTTCATCTTTTGATGCTTTCTGCTTTCTGGTGAAATAGTTTCTTTTTTCTCTCTCCAATTTCCCCCTCCATTTTATACAGTCTGAAGAGCTGACTATATTTACAGGTATTTGTAAAGTACCTCCAGGAGCAGAGTTCAGGTGCCTCTGTTCTCACACCTCTGAAAATGAAGTGGGAAGAGAGACTGGGCTTGTTTTCCTGGCTTCATTGGAGACAGAATGGAAGAGTGGGCAGCTGGTGAAGAGCTCCTGAAGAGCTGCCCAAATTTTTTGTTTGCAGATAGGATATTTCTGTGTTCTTTTCTCCTTAGTTCCCAGGATTGTTTCAATACTTAAATTGTTTTGAATACGAGTCCATGTTGCAACCTAAAGTGACGGGGAGCTACTAGTCAGTGATTGACTCTTTGCTTTTGCTGCAGGCTTCTGCAGAATTTGAAGACTTATTGATGTCCTTGAGATTGACGCTTGGACCTTCAAGAGAAGAGGCTTTCTGACCACCTGCTCCAATCAATCTAACTCTATGACTGGAGGGTTCACCCTGGCTCCATCCTTTGCTCTCCAGTTGTACAAGATGGGTTCATTCAGAAGGCCCAGACCTCGTTTCATGAGCTCCCCGGTGCTCAGCGACTTACCTCGCTTCCAAGCAACCCGTCAGGCATTGCAGCTGAGCTCCAACTCTGCATGGAACAGGTGAGTCGGACCGGTTCAGTTGAGCGCTGTCTGTGTGCAATGGCCAGATGAGGCCTGATCTTTGATACTGTGGGCCATTTATGGCTAAGCTTATCTGTTTATGAGCATGAATGAATTTTTGGCAGGCCAAAGCTTTGCCCATTTGAAAGACCTCCTGCAGAGGAGACATATTTAGACCTAGTAGTGTTTAGCCTTGTTTTGGGTTAGCATTGTTCAGAGAGACTGTCTTGAAATAAGCCAGAATTACTTTGTGTTAATAGTTACACCTCTTCAGTACTAGTTAAAGAAAACACATTGTTAGCCATGTAACAAAGGTTAATTTCTTAATGCAGCAGTATGTTGTGAAACTTTTATCATAATCAAGTTCCTTTGACGACATGAAGTTTGCGACTTCTACTAATGTTTCTTATTCATAGTCAAATTCTGTCTGCAGAAGATGTCATGCCACAATGAATACTGGAAAAATGACTTGTAGGATGAAATGTGAAATACCCTGAATTGATTTAAAGGCTTGTTGCTGCTGAAAGTGGGTGTTCCCACCTTCCCTTCTTCTGCCTTGCGCCAATCCTGTGCTCTACAGACTCCTCTCTCTTGCTGACCTGGCTCAGCTTACTAATGTCACACAAAAGTAGTCCAGTAGAAACATCATAAAAGTTTGTGCCAAGATAGTAAATGGAGATCAGTGAAACAAGTAGTGGAACCAGCCCCTAGAAGAAGCATCTTATAGGAGCATGACACCGCTTCTTATTGGCTACTGCAAACCTGTACACCTGCTAAGCCCTCTTGTACTCTCAGTTTACAACTTCCTTTGTCAGAAGAGTATTAATTAGAACATCTTCCAACAGCAGTTACCACATGTTACGGACATTAACTGGGCTTAAAAATGTTTCTGGCTAAGTGAGGTTTGCTACTTGTTCCAGCATAGCAAGGATCCTGTCAAATGCTGTAGGTAGAGAAGTTTGGCTAGTCATGCTAACATCACTTGATAATGCAATATGATGTGCTTGGCAGATCATAGCAAAAATCCAGATCCCCTTGTAACAACTAGCTCTGGCACACCTAGCAGAGATCAGCTAAAGAGCTACACTAAAGATATACTCCATGCAAGTGTATTCTTTGAGAACAGTCTCCCTACAACAGTTTTTCTTTGCTTACTTTAGGCCCAGTTTAACACTGGTTCTGCTCTGTCTCCCTTGGGAGATTGTAGGTAAATAAGAGTGATGATTTCCAGGGGAGAAAAAGTGGAAGTATTTAAGTGCAATTAACCTCTCCACCCCCATTATAACCACTCAGATTTTGGCAGCTACCTCACATTGCTCTCTGTGTTAAATCATCCTGGCAGGTGTTATTTATGGATGCTGTACTGTCTTATTTCTTTTTTGACAGTGTTCAAACAGCAGTGATAAATGTGTTCAAAGGTGGAGGCTTGCAGAACAATGAACTTTACACGCTCAATGAAAATATCAGGTAGGTTGCTGAACTGCATGAAAAAGGATTTTTTGTTGCTAACTTTTTGATGTTTGTTTGGTTTGGCTTGTTGTGTATAGAGCAGCAGTTAGAGCACATTTGTGGGAGAAGAAGGGGTAGAAGCAAAACACAGCGTTGCACTTTCAGGTTAATGTCACATTGAGTGCGATGAGACTAAGCTCTTGGGTAATGTTTCTCTGATTTATATGGATGTGTAACTTGCACATAAAAGGACAGGGAAAAGGACAGGGTGTGTATTTACTTGTATTCAAAGGATTTTGTCCCCTCCTTGGGAATTTGCCCCTTTGGGCTGACTTTTTCACACTTTTATCAGTTATGGCAGTAATATGTCTTTTCTAAAGCTAAGCTTCCCAGAATCACAAAGTGTTTAAAAACAAAGCAAATAATAATAAAGAAATCCATAATAAAACTTAATGTGATGATTATGGAGCAAGACCTGAAATTATAAACCCTGAAGATGAAAAAAAAAAATAGAAGTATAGCAAACAGGTACTAACACTGCTGACAGTAATAGTTAGAACTATCACTCTTTTTTTAGCAGGTCTTCTATTTTTCTATGGTTTCATTGTGATTGTTTGGAAAGTTTGGTTTGCAATAAACAGGACTACAGAGGAGACAAAGAGCAATTTATTCATGCCTTGGTTCCAAGAGGTACCAAGCAAAATGTTGACAGAGCTTATGGAGGCAGTTTTTCCTTCCATCTCTCTTCCCCATGAATCCATATTCATTCATCTTGAATGTTGTCATGTAGGTCTCAGCTTCCTCTTTTATATGAAGTTCCCTGCCCCGACTCTTGCTGCATTTCTGCTATGGGCCAAGTTGTGTTTAAAGTTCAAATGGCTATTCAGCTTGAGCCCTTATTAAACAGCAGTCTAAATTACTCCCTTCCCTACTTTCAAAATGAATGCAACTTCTGGAGCATGCGACTCTCTCCTACTTGATCTAGGTCCAAAGTGAAAGTCTTGCAGAAAAACTTTGGAAAGTTGAGGAAGGGCAGGCACTTGGGCTTCCATAGCATCTTAGTGTTTTAAGTCGGGTGCTCTCGGGTTAGATATCAGTACCTGCAGCAGTCTAATGCTCAGTGAGGTGAAGAATACTGTATGTGAAAGAAAAAACAAATGTCTTAAGCCTTTAAAAATACCCTGATCCACAGCCTTTTCCCAGACTTGTAGCCTGGATTTGGATTTTGTCACTAGTCTCTCAGGCTGTGGCTCTCTGCAGTGGCTGTAACCTTCTTTCCCTCCTCTGTGCAAGCAGATGCTCCTTCCCACCCTGGCACGTGGTATTGAATGTTACTGCCTGTCCCTGCCCTTGCATGCCCCATGTCCCCTGTCCTCCTCCCCCTCACCTGAGGAACAGGAACCCATGGCTAGGCTGCCTTTGGACTCATAAGATGCCTGTTGTAGCTGCTCCAGCCTCTGATACAGGCAGAAGGAAGCTTCACAGAGGGCATTAGAACATTTGTGTTCTCACTCACGTGGGAGGTAAAGCCAGCTTTTAACAAGCTCAGAGAAAGGTGTTTGGTCACTAGAGCAGCAAGCCCCAGGTAGCCATTCCCTCTACGTTCCATAGGCGGGAAGGCAGTATGCCTCGCAGAGTGGCCTTGCTGACTGGTCCTGATCCTGTGCTGGACCATGCTCTGTTTGTGTTGATTATTGAAATCAATCTAGTTGGTCAAGTGCTGTGTGAAGAACAGGAAATTCTTTGTGAAATTTGTATGCTTTATGAGCAGTTCTCATGATGGGAAGGGAAATACACTCTTCCAGGTTCAGGCACTCACAAGCAGCACTTGGAAGCACTCACCTTGAAATAAATGATTAATGTTCCTACAGGTGCCCTGAGCACTGGTTACATCTCAAATGTCATTCCCTAAATAGGCTACTTCGGTATTCAAGTAGCTCATTAACATCAGTCTGAGGCACGGAGGACATGCATCTGCATGTATGCGCGTACACCACTTGCAGCTTTGCACCTGTGATTCCTGAGAAAGTTTCTAGCAGAAGTCAGTGCTGCGTGTACCAGGTAAATGGATAGTTTGACACGTGGCAGAAGGCCAGACCTGTCAGAAGGCCAGCTCCTGTGCAGCATGAGATTGAGTTGGTGCATTTTCCTGGATTGTATTTCTTCATTCAGATCATCGGTGGAAGTTAGCAAATGCAGTACCTTAAAAGAATTACAGATTCTGCACGGTACTTAATTTGACAGTGGGAATGCAGAAGAGTTTTAAATTGGGATGGTAACAACAAGACCAGGAGATGAACAGGTAGTAACATTTTGCTTTGGATTGCTGTCACAAGGTTTTCATCCTGCTGTGATTTGATACCATCATCTCACTGGGTACTTTTTTTTTTCTGTTCTCAAAGTTAGTTGTCACAGCAAGAAGAAATGTCAGAAATGTCACAAAAAGATAGGACTCCCGGGAAGCAAGAGGTGAAAGAGTGAAAGCCTTCAGTTGAAAGGGTAGCTGGCCTGTTCCATGGACTCAAATCCCCTCATGGATGTGTGAATTAATTGGTCATTTTCCTTAGGATACAGCTGAAGCTAGTGGAAATGCTTCTCAAAAACAGGACCCCAAAGGCTCATCTTGAAGGGTCATAGGGAAAGGAATGCACTTTGAGGTGGACAGTGTTAATATAACCTCTATGAGATAAAGCATGTTTCCACATGAATAAATGTATAAGTTTTACAAAATATTTGGAGAGGAAATCTACAACTTTTAAATTTGAAGCAGAATTACCAGCTCCGGTCACAGTCACTGGCAACTGAAAGTGCAAATACTTGGAACATTTTCATTTAAATCAATCCTTATTTAAATCAATCCTGATCAAAATTTTGAACTATAAATACATTGCAGAATTGAAAAAGAATTATTGTAGCCTGTTTTAAAATCAACCATTTCTATTCAGAAATAGTTGATCAGTGGCTGTTGCCTGCATATAATCAACCTGCCTCTTGTTCAGTGTCTACAATTTTTCTCTTGAGAAACATGTGTTTGTTTTTTTCATTTGATTGTTTTTGTTTTTTAATGTAGTAGTCACAGGGAAGCCACAGCTTCTGCATGCATGTTTACTCTTGTACTCCTGTTCTTATTTGACCACCTTCTACTTCTAAGAGAAAAGGAAGTACAGCGTTACAGATATATGCTATTCACAGTGAAATGAAAGGCAGCTTTCTTTAAAGGAAAATCAAAAAAAAAAAAAAGAATTTCTAAATAAATAAGTCCATCTCTCTGTGAATGCAGGAGGTCAATTTTTCTTGCTTGCTCTAGATGTATAGCTTATAATTAAAATACTTCAGGGGAGCTATTTCACTCCTTTGTAATCTGAGCACCGCGTCTGCTGGCATTAGTACAATGTATACTTAGATGTAAACAGAACATAGCCATGGCTGCAATGCCGCATTCTTATGTATTCATGTGCCCTGGGCTTGGTTGGCAGCGAAGTGTAGGTATGCCTGTGAGAAGTGACCAGCAATGGCTATTTCTTCATGGATGTGTTCCTTCTGTCTGCAGACGGCTGCTGAAGAGTGAGCTTGGATCCTTCATCACAGATTACTTTCAGGTATTACATGATTTCCTTTTTTTCTTTTGAGGTGTGTTCTCTGCAACTTTTTAGTGTATAAAAACTTTTGTACCTCTTTTAACTAGCATATAGCCTACATGTGTGCCTACATGTGTTTCGTTTTTGCTTTGCCTCAGAAGCTCATAGAGGTATTGGATTATTTTTTTATGTGGGTCATGTAGCTTTGGGAGTAATTATATTTAGGTGTGTTTATGCTAAAATAGGGTTAATGTTAAGTAATAGCCTGCTAGAGTCAAGGAGGAGTTCACTTCATAAACTTTTTAAAAAGATGGGGTACACTGTATAGGGGTTTTTTTTTCCATCTTAATATTCACCAGTAAATAGAATACTAAATAAGGTTTTCTGAAACAGGAGCCAGTGAAGGACAAAGGGGAAGAAGAAAGATAACGTCTTTCTGTTTTGGGCAGGCAGAGAAGGAAGTCCCTATCAGCAGGAAATCAACCTGCTTACAGTTTGCCTTTTGTTCCCATAAATACACTTGTAATCTGTGAAAAAAGTGAAAGATGAAGGACTAGGAAAGGCATAATCAGTCACAAATATGAATAACTGTTGTTGCCTTTTATTGATGCTCTTCAGACAGAGGTTGAAATGTAACCACATGAAAGGGTGTGTTAGTTGATTTTGAGAGAATGCTGGTGGCTTTCAAGATTCAAGTTGTTCACTGTAGTGTTGAACTTAAAAAAAGGAAGAAAACAAGAGGGATTTTTGTGTTGTTGGTTTTATTCCTCTTGAGTAAGAAGGAGAGAGACAGAGAATATCAGTACTTCCAAAAGTGGCTGATGCTGCTGTCTGCTGTGCCAACAGTTTAGAAGAGGTGGAAATAAAAGAGACTGCTGTCGTTTCTTATCAGTATTAGATTACACGACTTAAAAAAATTCCCCACACTGTGCTATCAGCTGAGAAACAAAGCCCTTTCCTGGGGCAGTTGCATTTCATTTTTTCAGCCCTATGTGTGCAAGTCATTTACTGGAAGGAAACGGCAGGTTTTGCTTCAGGGCAGGCCAGTTCCTCGAATGTGCACGGAGCCTGGTGAAAGTAGGCAGGGAGACACCCCGCGCGGGCTGCGGCATGTCTGCCCTCAGTGCAAATCCGTAACTGCTCCTGCTCATTTAAAAACAGACAAATGAAACTTTGCAACTAAGTGTGCATGACAGCTTGAGATTTGGAAGAGCTTCATCAGGTATCCAGCAACCTCCGTGACAGGCATGGTCTGGATAATGTAGAATATTTCCTGAGGCACCTTTTTGCATTTGGAAGGCTGAATAGCGCACAGAGGAGTTGTGTGTATTGCACAGGGATGTGAGGTGCTGACATATGACTGTTATCTGCTTTCAAAAATTCAGTGTGTACTGAAAGAGGCCTGGTTGGGTTCCAGCTCTGAATAATAGGCAGCTGCGCTGGGTCACGGGGCAGGATGAGCCGGAGACTCCTGGGGTTTGCATGGCTCAAAACGTTGGCTTTTGGATATGTTGTTCTCTTCTTCCAGGCTCTAAACCTCAACCTTGTCCCAGTCCAGCTGGAACTGGTGGCATTAGCTTATGCTCCTTAGACCTCTCAGCAGGAGAGCTAGTGATTGAAGAGGCTGTTTAGACTGTAGTCTGTTCATTCCTGGATACTGGACATCTAAACTGGCAATGCATCCCTATTAGTAAGCCTGAGCTTGTCTTGGGAGTGGGATTTTATCACCAACACTGTTTTCTGCAAAAGCCAGGTCAAAAAATGTATCCTCTCACCTTAATGGCAGAAGTACATTACTTCATTCAAAGGCCATAGTCGCAATGCATGTCCTTAGCACTGTACTGTCGCAGGGGAACAGCGGCCTCTGCTTCACAGAGCTGGCAAGATAAGGGCTGGCACTCTTGAGTCTGTATTTCTGTCAGTCTGTCTATTCTGTGTTATTTGCACTTGTGGTTCTGCTGCAGCTGCTGCTCTCCCACTAAAGTCACTGGTCACTAAAATTTAACCTCAGGGGCCTTTTTTTTTTTTTTTTTTTTTTGGTAACTCAATTTTGAAAAAAGTCACTTGGCACCTGTCAGACTTAGCCTGAAGTAAAACTCTTGGTGCTGGCAAGCCATGAGACAAACAGTGCGAGATTAAGGCTATTGCAGGAAATCTTTTTTTTTTCCTGCTGTGAGCTAAGATGCAGATATATTTCTGACATTAGATTGACAGCACATGCCAGTTACTATTCCTTCCTGAAGGACAAGAATCCTAGAGCAGTGGAAAGGGGAAACAAACTATTTGGCTGACAAAAAAGGGCTGACAAAACTATTTCATTTGTCTGTGGGTTCAGTGTCACTGCTGATGTCAGCTGATTTAAGACTATAGCTGCCGCCCAAGACAGTAGAGTTGAATCAGGCTAAAATTTTGACTAAAAAATAACCTTGAAAAAAACAGTTGACAGTCAGTTGAGCTACCTCATTTGACTTGTGCTCTTGTGCTCAGCACCTCTGACATAGAGGTGATGGCAGAGGGTCACCAGGGTAGGGAGAAGAGTGGGACTGCATCTTTTGGCAGCATCTTTCTCCTACATCTGTCAAAGCCCATCGAGAAATTGTATCCTGAAAACCTGAGTACAAAAAATTCATCCTGAAAAATCCTTTGGATTGTAGTGTGCCCTGAAGGATCTGCTTTCAAGAGTAGGCAGGCAGCCGTAAGTGCCCCAGCAGCAATTAAAACAACTAACTGATTTGTGTAACATTTGGATGTGATACATTGACTTAATCATTTTCCATTTCTTATGCCATAACATTTGTAATTGAGGCCACTGAAGGGGATTTGGAGGAAAGGGGTATGTTGGGCACTGAGACTTCCTGGGAACAGCCTAGGATTTTCAGATAAGCTTCCTTGATCTTCATGCTTCATGGTTGTGAAGAAAAATTTTGAAATATAAAACCGGTAAGCATTGATAAGATGCAGGGTCTTCCTGATCCTGCCTTAACCCTGAAAGCAAAGGCTTGGCAAGGATGAAATGTTTCTTTTCACTCTTGGGAGGCTTGTTAATTCTGAAACTCACAGAGGAGAATGGCAGTGCTGACTATTTCACATCTAATCATTTTAGCAGCACTGTCTGGTTTATGTATATTAACTGCAACTGAACTTCTCCTAAAGTACAGAGACAGAGCTCCTTATCTAGATACTGTAACATCTACCAGCAATCCTGGGTTGTAAATGCAGAAACTCTGTTGCTGAGTTAGTATCTCACCAACCTGAAGACTGTTGGCTACAATATCAGGATTGGCAGCTGAAGGATGGTGAGTTGATTGTACTTGCTCGTTTAATTCAATGAGAGCTTTGATATCTTAAAAACAGAAGTGAAGCTATTACATAATTTCCAGTCTGTTGCTGTAGAGGATCATAGAAGTCAAGAAGTCTTGACTCAAAATCAGGCCCAGTTTTCTGTTTATAGGCAAAACCATATAAACCACAGTCTGCAATGAGATCCACGAGGTGTCAAGCAAAGCCAAAATGAAAGATTATAATGAATATTTTCAAAAGTAAGCAGTAACACTAACAGCACAAGCCCTGACACAAGCCAAATGTATTTTCTTTGCCCTCCCTTTGGAACTGTTAGAAATGAGGCCTGGTGCCCCATACTGCAGTCAGGTTCTGGTGTGTAGAGAGTCCCTTTTGTCATAGCTGGCCTCCTGGGTGACAGCTGAGCTTGGGGACAAACATGTGCTCATCCCTCTGCTGCAACCACATAGAACTTTCTGCCTAAGAAGGGATGCAGGGACTGCTGCATCTCTTTGCAACACTCTAACCTGACCGATGTCTCCATGCTCTTCTCCTTTGAAAGTCTGCTTTTTAGAGTGTTGCTGGCAGCAGAAAAATGTTGTGTGTCTCTCTCCTGCTCAGTCAAACAGAAAACCGGAGTGTGTGACATTTCTTTCATTGGCCCCAGGTCTCTGTTTTTGCCTCTTTCATAATGAGGCAAGGGATTGGTTGTTTAGATATTGAAATGTTAGTGCTACTTGATAAAGACATCGCCAGCTCTTATGTGACAAAGTGCGGTCTCATGCTGGCTGCCAGTGGCTGGAGCAGTTTGGCTGCTAGTGAAAGGGAAAGAACTGAGGCTTGCAGAGCGTAGCCATATGTCTGCCACAGGCTTTTGGGTCGCGCTGCTCTTTATTATTGCAGTGATCTTCCAGTTGGCTGGGAACCCCTGTTCCCGCAGGTCCACCAATTATTTCTGCTTCGTCTGGCCCTTTCTAGCACGGGCCTTTCGTGGAGCAGCTCCAGGGGCTCCATAGCAACTGCCCAGCCTTGCCACGGCAGAGGGGCCCAGGGCAGCTCTGCGCTGCGCACGTGGGCCCCGTGCAGGGCCCGAGCCCCGCTGGCGCTGCTGGCAGAAAGCCCTGCATGTCTGCTCTGCGCATCTGTGAGTCACTTTAAGCTGTGGCTGGTTGTTCCCACGTAAGGCTCACCGCGAGACTGCATGCCAAGCTGTCACGAGCCTGATCTCTCACCTGGGGCTCAGGCGCATCACAGGCAGCTGTGTGGGCCCGTGGGTCTCACTCGCTGTGGCTGCTGCCTGCCTGTGCTCTAGGCTCGAGTTAGACTCACTGCTCTGCTCTCCTCTCCTTACTCACTCTGCAACACTTTCTCCTGAGGTGGGATTTTATTTCTAGTTATATTTTGAACAAGGCTGACTAAAAGAGTCATATTAACATATTATTTCTGTTTTTATATGGTGGTATGTTTTCTGTGTAGGATCAAAATGATTTCCCTGGTTCTATCACTGCTTTCTCTTCTTCCTAGAAAAAAAATCTCCAGTATTTTTGAACAAGTTATGAAAACTAGAACTCATACAGACTTACATTTTTAAAACTCTATCATAAAGGAGAGAGGCTTTGTGTGCAACTGACACTATCTTGCTAGAAAATACCTGCAAAAAAGTTTGGGTGATTTTTTTTTTCTTTCAAATTAACTTGAGATTGTTCCACCTCCCCCCAAAGAAGTGACTCTGCACTCTTTCTAGAACCTGTGAAGTGTCAGCTTAGCACCAACGTCAATGTTTTGGTTTCTGGGATGTGGGGAAAATGGCATTTAAGAAACGGTGAACTTTTGCAAGAAATCCTTCTTTTTTTATCCCGTAAAATTGGGATAATTATTCTGAGTTTTCTGCGAAACAGTTTACTTCCCTTCTGAGTTTGTTTCTCATTGACAAATCAGTAGTGATTTAAAAAAAAAAATGTGGCTTTTTAAAGGCATGCTGGCTATGTTCAGCCTGGAGAAGTCAAAGGAAAAGACAGGTTGTTTGTAATTAAGTAGCCACACTTGTAAAACTTTCTTTTCTTCCAAGTGTAGTGGCTTATTGGGAAGCAGTAATTTTATTTTTGGTTAGTGAGAGGGCTCCGTGGTGCCTTGCTGAACTCCAGAGCCATGACTTGTAGACAAGATGTGAAATTTCTCATGATGGCAGAGGATTCCTTGCTGCTTTGTTGCTAGGAAGGGCTCAGTTACTCTTCACCACCCTCTTGACTGAGTGTATTTTCCACAGCAGGTCAAGCTGCATTGGGATAACTGCCCTCAGCAGTCCTTGCTAGCTCTGCCAAGAGGCCACTGCCACTGCCAGGTGCAGCAACACCTCCTGGCTGGTGCACTTCTCGCAAGATCACTGCATTAACACGAGCCCTTCGTGTTTGCTCCACAGACCTCTCAGCCAGAGCTGCTGTTACTGCTGGACACAGCTGGGAGTGCTCCCAGGAAGGGCGTTGTGGGGATGCTGCGGGGACACTGGGAGTGCTATGGGGACAATAGCTCCTGCACAGTGGACAGAGGGGAGGCAACAGGGTCACCTGGCACACTGGTGCAGCTGGAGCTGAGAGAGGTGCTTTCTCCAGGCCCAGCCCTAACGCCTGTGACAGCCTCCTGCTTCAGCCTTTGCACTACAGAGACCCTCTGAATTCATCCTCTGGCTATAGACATTGAAAAAACTTGCCTCAGTTCCTCAGGAGGGGAAGGGAATATATCTGTGCTGGTCAAAGAGGGAGTTACCTGTAAACTCTTTGCATTTTGCAGCATGGCATGTGACTCCCGTCAGAATATATAGATTACTTTAACTCTCTATTATTTCAGCACAGTTTGCTGAAGAAGAATAGCGAGCACATGTAGCTTATGTAACAGCAAGGAGCTCTCTGCTGCACAATAAATCTTTGCTGAGGAAAAAAATAGAAATTGATTTTTCTAAAGTTTTGAATCCTGGCTTCTGAAACTTTCAAAACTTACATAAACTTACTCCCTCTTGTCCTTATTTGGGGTATGCCTGAAACAGCCACTGTGGTTTTCTGTAAGTACTGAGAATATGAGGCTTTCAACCTGCAGTGTTTCACAATATCAATTTTATCTCTTCAGATTTATCAACTACATTTACTTGTGGGGGTTAATTCAGACTTGTGTTTCTTTGGAGTCTATATTTCATTGTAGAGAGAACAACGACAGTTTGTGGCACCCATAGTGTGTCTATAGCAGCTGGGGGTATCCTAGCAGCAGGGTTAGGACCCCGCTGTAGGAATCCAGGAAAAGCTGCTTTGGGAAGGGGAGGGGAATAAACACAAAGTTAGGCTGTGATTGCAAAAAGGCAGAAGGCAGCAGCTGAACTTTTTCACACAAATGTGTCCTTCAAGCTCATTTAGCATGATCTGTATCTGGTCCTGCTTGTAGATGTAATATTTATTTTTCCTCTTGGCTGTGTCCTTCTGTGTTGCCTATGGCAATCAGGGATAAAGCAGTAATGACAAGTGCAAGGTAGACAAGATCTGATGCAAACTCCCACTGTGGCTGCACTGGATTGTATTGATTTGTCAGCAAGTAGTGTAGGATTTTTAGAAGCAAACATACCTGACTTGCTTGATATAAGGGGGTGATGTTTGCATTGAATCTATATCTAAGCTGGTGTCTTTAACAGAAAATGCAGATAAATTAAATTTTCAGACACATTCCAAGGTAGGAAGAAGTGAAATTAAGTGATTGTTGTTGATGCTGAGTGTCTCTCTTCCCTAGAAAAAGTGAAAATTAGAGGGGTTAACTGAAACATCTGCAGCAGCTACATGCTTATGGAACTGAACCTTTTTTAGAAAACTTAAGAATGAGAATTTATTTCGCATATGGAATTACTGATGGATACATTTATAACACCAGTATAAATTCTTCAGGATAATGATAAATATATCTATTTTTTAATACATTGAACTGTGCTGTACACTAAGGGATGTAAATTCATATTATGTTTGCTGACACTGGTTTAACATAGAAAAGATCTCAGAAGGAAAAAAAATAATACAACTGAAAAATTGTATCCACACCGCTGAGAAAGAGTATGTAAATTGAAACCTAATGTGCTAGTACAGATAGAGAAGGCTTCATATTTTTTGAGGGAAACAAGAAAATGAATGTGACATCCTCATTAATTTCTATATTTTAAATTATAGAATATTTTAAAATGACACAGTATTAAAAATGAACCATAAATTTGCGCTGCAGTTAATAAAAGCTGTGAGCATTGAGTGCTGAAAAACAAAGAATTGAAATATTTTATTAATAAAAGAAAGCATACAGAAGGATTAAAGTGTAGCATCCCCACATGCATTATCTTATTGTTCAGATAGAAAAATATTTATAATGTAAGTGGGTTTGTTTTTTTTTTCCCATATTTCTTTTTTACTCCAGATATCTTCTCTCTCCTCCTTTTTGGAAAACATTTAGTATTTTTCTTTTAGGCCAGAACTTAACAAGTTGTAGTCATTTATTTCTACTGAGGAAATCTAAAATATGAATGTAGATTTAGATAGCTCAATGTCTCTCTCAAAAACTCATATTTCTACAACATAAAATTTTTAATCACTTTCCACTGGTTGATGACAGTGTTTGGAAACATTGCGATTTTTTTGATCACATGAATGGACTTATCCTACTGTTGCTCATTGCTGTTGCCTTGCCTAGATGAAAAGTGTCTCCCAGGCAAGTTCCCTGCGCAGCTCTCCCCTTCCTTTGGCAGTCCCCTCTCACCCTTACTCCAATGGCAGTGGCTCTCAAGCCTAATGCTAACCCTAACTAGAGAGTGAGCCCCCTAACCCTCCCCAGCCATTTCCCAGATGAAAAATGTCTTTCTCACATGTTCTCTTTGCTCCCTGCACTTACCTTTGGTAAACTCTGATCATGCTGGTGAAGATGAATAAGTCAGAAAACAGACTTCTTCAGGAGAAAAACAAATCATAATATTGAGGGAAAAATCCAGAGTCCAGAAAATGCAGAAAGTGGACTTTTTCAGGAGAAATCTGTGGCTTTTCAGGTACAACTGAGTGAGCTGTTGTGAGTGGGCCAGTAGGGCTCTTGAGTAGCAGGTCTTTCTCCTGCGCTGGAACATGAAGTTCAAGTGAAGTATATCACAAAGCAACATTTGTTTTCCTTTTTAAAATCCCTACAAGAACAGCACTGTTTAGTATCTCTTGTCCTCAAGAGGATGCTTGAAAGGGGAGCTGCTCCCTCCTTGGGTTGGCTCATGCTGGTACCTTTTTTCTTGTATCACAGATGAGCCAATTTTCCTGCTGCATGGCTACAACAGGAGGCAGAGCATAGAGGCAGGTTTGTGGCTGGCAGCTCATCAGAGGCTGTGTTGGGGCAGCAGCCTGCTGTGAAGGCAGTGTTCACTGGGAGCCATTGCCTTCCTTCTCAGCTGATGGAGGGGTTGAAAGGTACAACTCTGGCACAGTTATCCATTAAAAACTAGTGCTGGGAGGACAGACTTGAGAGGCTTCTGACTATTGTGTTATATGCTGATGTTGAAACCTTCAAAGGAACAGAAGCTTTACTTTCTGTCAGTATGATCTCAGTGGTAGAACCAGACCTGGTAATATTGCATTACCATTCTGCAGTTCCTTTTTCTGATATTCTGAAAGCTTTTCAGAATAACAGACTTTCATAATGCTCTTGGGAGAAAGAAAAGGTAAGTATTATAAACACTCCTTTTACATTTGGGAAAACAGGAGCAGAAAGCTTACAGGTCGGATATCAGATACTTAGATGTCCACAATTGCAAATATCTTGGTTGGTCTGATCTGTCATGATTAAGATTATTCAGAAAGACTGTAGCTGCTGTCTCTTTCTCTTGCAGCTTGAGATTGCACACTGAGATGATTCAGTTGGTTAATATAGCAAAAAAAAAGGTCTGATAAATGGACAATGCTTTGTTTCTGGGTTAGGGAGATTTATCTGTTTATCTGATTTATTTATTGTGCAGCCAGGCAAGCACCACACTAGTGCAAAGGAAGAGCAGAGTGGGATGTTCTGATAATTAGCTGTTTCATCACCTCTACCATATCGCTGAAGTGTGGCTTATATGGCTGCAGTTTTAGATAAAAAAAATTGTATTTTCTTAACTCCCTCCCTTGACCAGGAGAAGTTTATTCCATATGGTGAAAAACAGTTCTGGGAATTGTTTCAGGTATATAATGTGCCCTCTGTGTTCTCATTTCAGATCAGATCAAAGAGTGTTAATGAAATGTGCAAAACTCACAGTGAGGCCCGGTCTGGTGGCAGTATTGTGAGCAACTGTGACATGACTAATCTTTAAATGTCTGCTTGTAAAGAGAATAACATCAGAAAAAAACTCATATTTTCCCATGTTTATTTTAAATCTTGGAAAAGGCAAATGCATGTCTCTCTTCTCTCTTGGCAGAACCAACTCCTTGCGAAGGGCTTGCTGTTTATAGAGGAGAAGGTTAAGCTGTGTGAAGGCAAGTATAGTAAGAAACCCACTTTGGAATGGGGTCTTGGAGGTCCTTTTGAGTCATGCTTTGATGTTTGGCCAGATGAGGTGATTCACATGGCTGGGAAACATACAGACCTTTCTGCTCTATTTAGACAACTTGGCATCTATGAGGTAATTCTTTGGTGCTATCTTAGAGTATCATTCAACCTCTTGGGAACCAGGTTGCAATACAGCCTGGTACTGCCCAAGAGATGGTGGCTTGTTTTAATAGCAGCAGAGCTGGAACACCCACTGGCTGTATCTTCACTGCGAGAACAGGAGTCTTGTATGGACATTCAACACGGGGTCAATACAGTTCTAGGTTTGATACAAATCCTGTTTTGAAACTCTGCTGAGAGCCTTCTGTTTTGTATTTTTCAAGATGAAGGTCTGTAGTCTTGCTCTTGCGAGTCTTGTAAGCGTGACTGGCTACAGCGATACTCTGTTATTGTGCTTTTGAGAACTGAGCTGGCAGGTTTTGTGCAAATGTAAAGAAGAAACACTCCCTTTGATGAGAATGAAACCCTTCAGGAAAGAAGTTGATTACTCATAAAGTTCTGCTCAGAGCACTGGGATACAGATACTTGCTACCAAAAGAGCCTGTGAAAGAAGGCTAGTTTGGGGCAGTGACTCTCAGGGTTTGATGTGTGGGACTTGGCTGCATTTATTAACAGCTTGCTCAAGCAGAGAGAGTTGTCTAGAGCATATGTCTTTATTCAAAGCTAGGCTGCCATTTTATTTGACCCATTTTTGTGGCCTATAGGGAAGATCCCTCACTAATCAACAGGCAGCTGTATCTGAGTCGTTAAATGGCAATAGACGCTTCTAATCCATCCTCACGGTGGGTGCTGGATGCCTCTGCAGCACGCAGATACTCTGCACTTTTCATGAAGAGGCTGTGCACCCAGCAGGCTGGGGGAGATGGGCGCAGCCTCCTGCTGCAAGGGGACAGCCTCGCGGTGCCTTGCAGGGCATTTCTTTGCTATGGTGCTTGTAAGGGAGAAACGAGGGTGATTTACACCGCAGATTTACATTAGCCTGAACACGGAGGTCCACCTGCCTCTGCCAGCTCTTCCGAACAAGTACCAAGCAGTTTATCTTCGATTTAGTTTTCTGTTATTTCTATTCATATAAAACCATTCCAATATTTCTGAGAATTATGAAAATTAAGTTCCGATCTGTAATAAGGTGGGAGCTGCCTGGAAGTAGCCTGCTGCTGCTCAAAGAGTTTGTGAATGATAAAGTTTCCCATGCAGACAGTGAAACCCCCTACTTTTGGGGGTTTTTTGACCCTAATCTGAGGCAGGCCAGGAGCCACTTTGCCCATGTAGACTGTCACCGCTGCTGTAAATGACTCATGGGCTCTTTCCCTCCACCTTTCTTTTATAATGTGTAGCCTCATTCCAAGTCTTGTGGTCACAGCAACAGAATTTCTTCTAGGTACTTTTCAGTTAGCTTTGCCTTCCTGGAAGAGAGCTGCTTTTGCAATATTCAAAGAGGGAATAAAGTTCCTGCTGCAGGGCATGGCAATGTTTTACTGTGTCTGTTTTTCAAATCACAGGCTTTTATTTTAATGTCATTTTTCTTGATACGGTCTGCCAGCATCTCTTTTGATGCCTGTAGGAGATAATATTTCTTGAAGAAACAAACCATTCCCCCTTCCCTTTGAGAAGAAAGAGTAATTTATGATTAAGGAGTGATTTAGCTGATATTTCATTTTAGTTCTACACCAAAATGTTAGAGTTCTAGGGAGGAAATAGAATAGGGAGACATTCAAAACTCAATTTGTCTGTTTCCTGTGTTCTTTTTCATCTAATGCCAGTTTCTGGTAATGGGTAGCTGTGATCGGGGTGTTGGGTAGGTGCTTGTGTGTTTGCAGTCCCAATTTTGAAGCCAGCTTAGCCTCTGATACAGTAAACCCTCCCACTCAGCCCTCTTGTGGTCCTGGGCTCTCTAATCAAAAGGAAACATTTGCTGAATCTGGCTCTGTTGGTTCTTTGCCTTCTGGCTTGCCTCTTAAGCGAACCTAGAGGCACAGCTGATGGACAAGCACAAGAAATGCCTGTCTGAAAGTCAGATGAGAAAAACACTTTAGTGTTTAGACTCATCTGAGTTGCAGTTTTATATATGTTCCAGTTGCTCATAGGGGGCTTTAATAAGCTTAGGGACTCAAAGCTGCCCTGAGAAACTATCTCCCATCGCTGCTCCTTGGATCCTAGCTGCTTGTGAGCAACTACTGAGGCTTCATGAAAGATATCCTGGAAAAGTATTACGTTAGAAACTTAATTATTAAATATGGGTCTGTGTTGCCGCTAAAAATATTTGGGGAAGGTGCCCCTGAATTGAAAGAACCATTACAAACACCTTACCTTTGGGATGTGAAAAATCTTCTAAAAAGCTTAGAGGTCTTGGCCATAAATGCTGAGAAACACACACAGCTCTGTAAGTCAAACTTATGCATATAATTTAAAATGTCTGTGCAAAGTACTAGGTTCAGCAGAGCATTTTTGCTAATACTAGCCTTTTGACCACAGTTGTATTCTTTTTATGGGAGTCATGAGCAGCAGAACTTAGTCTGCTTCCATTTTAAACACCCACTTACATTTAGGGTTACTTGTTGGAGTCGGATTCACAGGATGGGTGGCCACAAGTGGGTTTCTCTTGGGACCCTTCCCAGTTGCCAAGTATGAGAGGAGAAGCAATGAGAGGAGCATGGTGGCTTTGCAGTGGCTCTCCGGTCACGAGCAAACATGCCTGCAGGAATTATAGCTTCTGTGGCTGTACATGGAAGTGGGGGGAGGCTGGAGAGGGCGAAGTTCTTAAATTTGCCTCCCTATCTCATTTTCTGCAGAATAGCCCATACTGCCTGTGACATCGTAATTTTCATTCTGAGCTGCTAGCGTGTGGCCATGTTCCTGTGTGAAATGAGCAATGAGCAGTGAGATTATGCAGTCCTTTGCTGGGGAAATAAAGCCTTTTGCTTCAAGAGATGCTTCACTGTTCTGTTGAAACCAATTGCTTATATGTTGCACAGAGCTGTTCTCTTTATGATAAGCAACAACATAGTGATTTCTGGTGACAACTTTGTGTCTCTGTAACTTAGGGCAAATCTTAGCCTGAGTCATGCCTATTTTTTGGAGGAACAGGATGGATTTGTAACTCTTACTTGGGAAAGCAGGGTATAATGGAAAAATCCAGGTTGATTTTACTGTTTCTTTTGCTAAAGGACCTCTTTGCTCCCAATCTCTGTTTTTGTAGGTGAGGATCGCATCGATATCCTGTCTGAAATTTGGGATCAGTACTTCACAGAGACCCTTCCCACACTCCAGGCAATATTTTATCCAGTTCAGGTAATCTTAGTTAAAATTCGGACTTAACTGCTTTTAGGAGATTGATCTCTGAGTGCTATGTCGCACAACGGATACCTGAGTTGTGTCTCTAGAAAAAGCTGTCTTGGGTTTTTGATATTTTAATAAAGGAATGAGTAAGTATCTGGATAGAAAATAAATGAACAACTTTATATAAGCCTGTTATCCGGCTCTATTATGAAAACTCTATATTCCTTCAGAAATGTTGGCCTATATCAATCCTTCATGTAGTTTTGATCAGATTTTCCAGTAGTAAGTCTAAATAGCTTCCCCGTCTATTTTGATCTTTTCTGTAATCAGAGGAGAAGCAAAAATGTTACTTATGAGTAGACTTACATTCTTAAAATTGTTAGTCTCCTCCTCTTGACTTTTGCCTGTTTCAGGAGCAACACTTCTGGAGACATGTTCTATTATTTTTTTTTCCTATATTGTTTTAAAGGCAGCAGGTAAAGCTCAGAGATTGCTCTTTCCCTCTAATGCTGTTAAAGCTGACATTTCCTAAAAGAGCCAAAGACTTCTGTAAAGACAGACACTAACCTTTTCACTGTATTTATTTTTATTCTTTCCTTGCTGCAGATGCTTAAAGGTAGGTGTTTGGAAGGTAAAACTGCACGATTGCAATATCCCCCCATTCTCTCCTTTTTCAAATAATTTGCAGTCATTGCATAGACCTAATCTATATAAGTAGGGATTTGTCTGCACTGCGACAAGTTTTTGTGCAGTATAGGAACATCTGAGCTAGCTATGTGCCATACCCATTCATGTTTATGTCATTTACTAGCAAAATCTACTCAATTGCTGTTATGTCTCTGGCAAGAAACTGAACAAAGATTACTGCGTGGGGGTGAAGCTTTTGGAAGCCATTTGGTGATGGTGAAAGATTATTTGAAAACTTAGCTTTCTTGCTGTTGTCACCATATCCGAGTCTCTCAAGAATGTTTTCTAGACACTGTGAAGTTAGGGAAGTATTGTCATTTTTCAGATAAACAATGGAAAGGTGGCATGTTGGATACTTAGAGCTATACAAGCATCTCAGTTCTACACAAATCTATGGAATTTAAAACCCCTAAGAACCTGATTTGAAGTATACTGCCTAAGGCTACAACAGGGTTAATCATTAGTGCAGGGAGAAAATGAATCAGGATTTCTCTAATTCCTGGCCAGTGCCCCAATAAAAAGTTTGACCTCATCCCACAAATAAGGAACTGTCTATACCTTTTTATATGGTGCTTTACCAACTATAAAGCAAGATCACCTAGCGATTCTCCTTCACCAAGTCCCAGTTCTACATGGACTATGCTAGTCGATTAGAAATTCCTTTGTTGGTCCCATCTTCTGGGAATCCTTTGCTGCAAATGTCAGTGTAAGCATTAAGCTGAGTTCTTCTGTGATCCCAGTAACTGTCCATTCAGAATGAAAGTAAGCCAGCCAAACGTGTGAACATGTTAGCGCTGGGAGTAAGCAGAAGTAACTTCCTATCTCAGCTAAATTTAAACCTGAGGCTTATAGCTGTTGCAGAAATATGACCTTTAAGCAGCTGAGTTGCTTAAATTGCTGTACAGAAGGAAAATATGTAAACAGGTCACTGATTTTTGTATAGTTGCAGCTGCTGATGTAACTACTTGGTGTGAAGAAATAATAGCAAATCCTGTTGTTTTTGTATGGCACAGTGAGACATTTGCATTTTGAAGTAGGATATGAAGTTAGTTGGACTAAACTGTGTGATAGAAATAAAAATCAAGCAGTTGCTGAGTTCAGAGATTTGTACTGATCTTTTCTACATTTTGATTTTTCCAAACACACCCTGATGATTTTGAATAGTGAAGTGTTTTTATTATGGTCAAGTTGGCCTTGACTATTGGCTTTAGATCTTATTTGCATTTGATGATGCTGTTAATTATGGCATTAAAGCCATTTTGAATTAATGATTAACCAGTGTTAATTCCTTCCAGCCAAATATTTGCCTCAATGAATGTGTTATGGAGACTATAAAGTGGTTCCAAAATGGAGCATAGGGCAGAGATTAGCATACTGGAGTGAACAAGGGAAACTCTTCAAGATGGAAACTGCTGGGCTGGGCTGGACGGGCCAGAAACAGGGCTGAGAAGAAGATTTCTACATTTAACTTAAGTTGCTATGGGGCAAGAGAAAGTTGTGGATGCCCTAAGCCTAGCAGACGGTAACAGTAACACCTGAGTGCTGACTGGAGTTCAGCTTTGTTTGAATTCATCCTCTGTCCTTTTTTTTTTTATATGGTGTTGCTAGAAGCAACTAGCTTTGTTCCAGACTGAGTGCTAAGTGTAATGGGCTGAGTTGTGGATTTTTATCATATCCACTAGTTTTAAAATGCAAATGTTGAATAAAAAGAGGATCTAATACTGACCAGAAGTAGATTTACATAAGGAGTATTCTGTACTAGCTTCTTCCCTACCAACTCTGTTGCTGTGTATAAGCTCAGAGAGGCAAAAGCACTGGCTGCCTCCATTCTAGGTTTCAGATGTTTGTGACTAACTTGTTTGGCAGTTGGTTTGTATGAAAATGTAGTCTTTTGGTGAAATATAGGCTCATTTTTGGTTTCACTCCAAACCTAGTGGCACCTCGGGTGAGGTATTACTCATATGACAGTTTGTGTGGGACAGTGATTAACTGATAAAGAGTACCAGGAATCCTCAGGATGAGCAACTGGTGAGTGCTTTACCACAGCAGCAACTGGCAAGATAGGGTGCTTTTTAATATGGTTACACATGTTGGTGTTGCCGGTGTTGTGCTCACATGCCCCTTTATCAACTGTTACTTTTTTTCCTTCTCTGTTTTTAGGGTCAGGAATTGACAATCCGTCAGATTGCTCTTCTTGGCTTCAGGGACTTGGTCTTGCTAAAAGTGAAGTTGGAAGAGATCCTACCTCTGATCCAGACAAAGCTCCCAGCTTCCATTGTCCAAATGCTATTAATTCTGCAGGTGGGGATTTTTTTTTTCTTTGCTTGATTCCGCTTGAAATTCTTGCACTCGTCTAAATGACATGAACCCTGGAAAGGAGAGTAGGGACGATAAAGAGTGTGAGGAAGGGAAAGTTTTATGTGCATTTTGTGGAATGTTAAATGTTCTGAGCTTTCTTGGCCAGAGGTAAGGATAGTCCTTCCCCATGGGAGGACCAGATTCTACTCTTCAGTGTTTGTATTTTTCTTCATATGTCAGCTCTACAACTGGGAACAGTCACAGGGCTCTTTTGTCACATAAATTTCCCACTAACAGCTTCTCTAAATGCCTCTTTAGGTACTAGGTCTCCAGAATTGTCATATAATGACATCTACCTCATTATGGTATTTGAACAAGCTGTAACTGCTGACCACCTAAATTTAGTCTTCCTCAGGTAGATGGGACACTTAGTCTAGCCTGTAAGAGGAATATCTTTTGGCAGCAGGCAAAATGTTTTAGGTCTTACAAAGGCCTTTCCCAAGAGACATAAAGCTTCTGTGAGGAATGTCTTTTGCATCCAGATCTCAGGAGGGCACTGCTGGTATGGCATCTACCAGTCATGGCATCGACAGCCAAGTATACCAGATGTTTCAT
Source organism: Crypturellus tataupa (assembly GCA_034781795.1). Classification (NCBI taxonomy): domain Eukaryota; kingdom Metazoa; phylum Chordata; class Aves; order Tinamiformes; family Tinamidae; genus Crypturellus; species Crypturellus tataupa. Next base: position 4,026,804 of record JAWLRI010000596.1, read on the forward strand.
TTTTTAATATGATCCGATTCGAGAGACACAGAAAATACCAGATTCCAGCTGTCTCTGGCTTTTGTTTCCTTTTTGCTATAGTGTAAACCAAGTGGCAGGGAAAAGTGGCTAAGCTGGTATTTTATGTGAGTTGCTATAGTGTAAACCAAGTGGCAGGGAAAAGTGGCTAAGCTGGTAAGCTTAGCCACTTTTCCCTGCCACTTGGTTTACACTATGTGAGTTATCAGTGTTTTATGTGAGTTTATGTGAGTTTATGTGAGTTATCAGTGTTTTAATGTTCCCAGTTACCCCAGACTACAATGACAGGAGCTATTAAAATAAATGTTGAATTTCCCTGTAATATTTTAATAAAAGATTTGAGGGAAAAGAGGGTTTCTAAGTGACACATCCCATAGTGGTAGAGAAAACCTGATTGAGGCTATCAGGAAGTAAGACTGTAAAGGCTCTCTGAAATTACTGTTAAATCAATTAGAGTTATCTACCACCTTGACACCTGTCAGATGAACTTCAGTGAGTGTTTTTCCTGCAGTCTTATCTAGGGTGTGAGATATCCTTTGCCCAAGCAGTGTTAAGGCCTGTCCACACAGAGATATTTCCTGGAAGAATTGCCCTAGTACAATTGGGCTGCTCCACTGTAGTTACACCGCATACGCTCTCGGTGTGAGCATGCCCAACAGCTTCCTATCCCTTGGCCAGAAGAAGACAGGTGGCTGCTCAGTATACATAGGAGCAGGGTTAGGACTTGGACAAGATGGTCAACCTGAATAGTGCCCCAAACTTCTTTGGGGCTAATTAGCTCTGCTTCCCCAAGTGCTGTCCTGTTCCCTGTCACAGAACCAACCTTTCTACTCAGGTACAAGCAGAGAGCTTCACTGCTCAGTGCAGAGACATTCCCTCACTTGGAGGGGGATCCCAGCTCTTCTGATTCCTAAAAGTCCTAGAAGTCATATATACAGACATATATATATATGTGTGTGTGTATACATATATATATTCCTGTATGTATTTATGTTATACACTCTATAAATACTGTATTCAAAACTCTAAAAGCATAATGTCATTTTTTCACATTGGAATTTCAGAGTGTCCATGAGCCTACTGGCCCCAGTGAGGGCTACCTGCAGCTGGAAGGACTGGTCAAACAGGTGGTATCGCCCTACTTGGGCTTATGTGAGGATCAGAACTTCTCTGGAAGTGCCTGCTTGCTTGGTAAGTCACATTCTCTTTACGGAAGTTCTTGCATACTCTTGTTAGGGTAGACTTATTGGTTAGTGCAAGGCAATGCACAAGACATTCTGAGTGTAGCTTTTTTGCGAAAGGCTTTTTATTTCCCATGACAGAGTGATCTGTTATGACCCCCCCACTGCACAAACTTGTGAAAACTCCCTCCCTTCCCTGTGGTGGATTTGATTTGAAAGCTGCTCTGGTTCACGTTTGGAGTCCTGACCTCACGCTCTTTTCCTGCCTGTTGTCTGTGCCTGCTTGCTAGTTAACTAGCTACTGTATGTGCCAGACTTCACAACCATTAAGACTGTTAGCTGCTCACTTTGAGGGATTTCTTTTTGTCTTTCTGTCTTTCATTTTCTTTCAAAAATATATCAAAGTGAGAGAACTGGCACTGCACTTCAGAAGGGGAATGCTCTTAGTGGAAAACTTCTCCACACATGATCCAGGAGTGCAGCTTGTCCAGCAAGAAAAGATTGACCAGCTTAGAAATGAGCGTAGTGATAACTGACTTTATGACCACGATTTCAAAAGAAGTGAAGAAAACTCAAATTCTTTATACACTTTGTAATATTTAGGCCTTGCTATAATACAGTCACTGAGGACTTCAAATATCTGCAGACACAGAGCCTTTTACTATACCTTAACAGCACAGGGCAAGTTGGTCAGGTAATAATAGTAGGGCTTAGTAGAACTTGGGGTCCCTGTGTCTGTAACAAATTCATGGCATGATTTCCAGCAGACCTGAACTAGAGGATAGAGTTAGACCACATCTCTCCCATAAAAGTGGAGCTTAGATAGATGACAGTGTTTGGCTGCTTATGGATAGTTTGAAATATAGAAGCCTGACTTGCTTCCAGCTGTTCTGGTTTTCTGCCTACTGAATAAGCCATTAGTATCACACACAAAAAAATCACATGAATTGGCCTTGTAAAATTTATGTTCCTTAAAATCTTTGTTTTTGCTTTAATTTTAGCTGTCATCTGTTTGTGTATATTTCCCAGGTGGCCTTTTGCCCCTGCTCTACCCTGTGCTGAGCAGGAGGAGAGGAAGACCTTGTGTTTATATTACCTAACACTGGCAGCAGAGTAGCACTTCTGCAGATAGTCTTGTTATTTTCAAAGGGCTCCTGTGATTTCTTATGCTTAGCTTCCAGTTCTAATCAAATTTGTGCTCCTCCTCTTTAGCTTTTTCTGTCATCTCTGTACTTTCTCAGAACCAGTTTCTTCTCTCCTTGGGCAGTCCATAGTGACAAATCCCAGTGGCTTCCTTGCCACACAAAATCTCAGTAGTAGCTTTTGTGAAATGCACTGCTGGACTTTGGATATACTTACATTCCCAATGGGTGTTGTAAAATCCAAACCTCCCTCTGGATTGGACACTTCAAGATGAAAGAGCATTGAGAAATGTGGCTCAAGGAGGCCTCTGCTCCCTGCTGTGCTTCAATCTGTGTGCTAAGCTTGATTTAAAGCGGGAGAGGTGTGGAATTACCTCTCAGATTCGCAGGAGAGGTGCAGGAATCTGTGTGAAAGGGGACCTGACAACTCGCAGAGGGGAACTGCAGAAGGCTGTATCCCCATCAATCTCTGAAGTCAGGATGGAGCATGGGAAGGGAGCTGGACCTAGGTGTCCAAGTCTGGGGAAGGAGGATGAGGCTGGACTGTCCCTGATTAGCGCAGGCAGGCTCTTCTCAGCAATCCCTTTCCTAATGAATACATTTCTTAAATACTTGAAAGTTTCTTAAATATGTGAAATAAAATATTGCAACAGATAAGAAAGCAGTGCCTGGTATCATTGAGAAATGCAGTGCAAGGGATTTGTCCAAGACCTCTAGCAGACTGGGAAATCAGGCAGAACTAAAACATGAACTTCTGCATCATTCTTCGTTTCAAAATCGCCTCTGCCTTACTCCTTTTTCGTAATGCTGCCCTTCACCAAATTCCATTTGGCCTAATTGTCAGTGCTCTTGGATTTGGGGAAAAAATGTCCGTATAGAAATCTCAAAAGGAGAGAATTCCCAGTAACTTTGGTCGCTATTTTTATAAGTTGACAGCTTGAAGGTGTAATTGGAAGTATGTAATACTGAGATCTGACATCCAGATCTCTAAACAAATTCAGAACACTGGAAGGCACTACAGAACCTAAGTTAGAAAAGTAAGGTTCTATAGTGACCCAATAAAATAGTCTTTTCTACTTCTTCTTCTTCCCATCTCTATGAAATGAGTAACCTACAGTTTAAATAGCCCTAGTGAATTCCAGTAGACCGGGAGAAGCACTGTGATTTTGCAAACTGACCTCTTCTGTCCTTAGTTAACTCTTCTGCTATCTCACTCAATCATCTGAATTTAAAGCATAATATGTATTTGAGCAGCAACTTTATCTCAAAAGATCATGGCTTCAAGAAGAGCATGGTAAAATAATACTGTTTCTAATATAGAATTTGACAGCTTGGCTGAAACAGAGCCGCTCATAAGCAGGGAGAAGAGGAGTTAAACTTTAGTTTCTCCAAAATAAAATAGGTGAGGATTTTTTCAAGCACTGGGAGTAAGCCACTGATAGTGGTTGCCTGCCATGGGAATGCTGACTAAACGCTGGCCTACGTGGAGCACAGATGCACTCGCTGCACACTAGCCGAGGGGTGTAGGTGAGCAGTGCTCACACAGCAGCAGCGTGGCCCCAGTGCGGGCTGGCTGCCTGTCTGCCCCGCTGCTTGTGTGCTCAGTTCTGCATTGAGCTCAAGTGCATCTTCTCTCTCACTACAGTATATCTGGGCTGCAGTAGTTACTTTGGGGTAATCAGATCCAGGACTTCCGTTTTATTTTTCACACAGGAGGCAGGGCAGTGCTCCTGTTTCCACGCTGATAGAGGTCTGGGGGAAACAGTGCAGTCTTTTGAGTTGCTCTGTTTCCCTCCATACCACAGATTTTTCAGTTTCTCGATCCACATTCAGATTAGATTTCAAAATGTTAGTGATACCAGGCTTTGAAGCATTGACACATGCATCTTCTCTGCAGTGTGCTTGTGTGTATATGTAAACACATGCACACACCTATAAACGTGTGTCTATGAGATTATGAATTTAGACTGCCACAATGGTTGATGTCACTGATAACACTAACTTACTTACAATTTTACCACAGCTACCAAAGAGGTAACAGAACAGGCCCTCCTTTCCCAGCTGAGGTGAAGACCGAGGAGCCAAGCAAAGCAGGAGTCATTTTACGTTATTATTTCCTGCATTGCTCCTAGCGGACTTTAATCTTTCAGCTCATCAGACTTGCCTCTTTCAGCAGCACTGAAAACTTACACACAAAACTGACACTTTTTTTCTCAAGGGAATATTTTTATTTATTTATTAAGTGCACATCAGGACATGACTATGGCTTTTCTTTCTGTTCTTTCTCTTGTATCTCCTGTTTTCTGGGGGGATGTGAAGGGCTCGAAGTTACCCCTGTATAAATGAAGCCTATTTTCATTTTAAATGTCTTGTTAAGAAAAGAGAAGAAGAAATATTCTGCCCTTGCCTACAGATCTGCAGTAACAGTCTGGAAAATGCTTTTTGCATGGCTTGATTTAGTTTGATTTCTTCAGATCTATCTAGCTAAGATACCGCTGCACAGCTGAAGCCATTGCAAAATAGTCACAACCTTACTATCAATTCATTTGGTGGAAGACTAGTATGAACAACTATGTTAAGCCATTGAGTTTGCTTTTTCCTTTCAGTCCACAAGCTCCTAAAGGTTCAAGCTGAGCTTTCCTAGTGCAGATAGGAAATACACACCTAACCTAATGCAGATAGGAGATACACACCAAAATACTTTTAAGGATCTGGATCGTTCAAGCTAAAGTAAATAACTACCCTCACCATTGGTCTCTTTCTTCTGGTGTCTAATACTTGACTAACTCTTCATATGCAGTTTTGGTCTTGTCTATGCTAGATTAATGTTTTATGAAGCTGAAGCAGGCACGGGCAGTACCGCAGCACTAGCCACATGGGTGGGTTTAGGTGGTGCTAGTGCTACAAACCAACCCTGTGCTAGTGAGCTCGGCTGTTGTGCCCCACGTGCACCTGCCGGCAGGGCAGCAAGGAGGGCCAGGAGGAGAGGGATGCCTGTGTGCCTCCCTCTTGAATTACCTTCCCTCAGCGCCCTCAGCCCTGCAACCTGCTGGGGACTGAGTTCTAGTGGACCCCTTAAGAGTATATTTACTGCTGTAACTGGCCTCAAAACTTATTTTAATGTATTCTTAGAAAAAAAAAAAGAAAAGAAAAAAATAATATTTTTGAATGAATGTGTTGCTGGAAACTGCAGGGTGAAATGTTGTAATAGCTTGGCTGCTGCCAGTGGTGGAGTTTTAGCTGCTCACCTGTTTCTCCCTTTAATAATATAGAGTTTGTTTTTTGCCTTTCATACTGATGCAAGCTTCCAAAAGTGTTTCATAACCTTCAGTGACTGGTACTTCTGCTTTGCATTTTGTTATTCTGTCGCTTGTGCTCTAAAGTCTCGGTGGAAGAATTTTACATGGTCTAAAAGGCTCCCGAATTAATGAATTGAGACCCTGCCCTTTTGGAAACTGAGAGGTAGACAGAAAGATAAATAAGGAACAGCCTGATCAGCTGCTTCTGTGAGTGATCACAGGAGATGTTTAACCATACACAGTCATGCTGCACAGTGGCTGCAGACTGCAGGCAAAAAGTAATATTGTCTGATTAAACGTGCTAGGGGAGCAAATTACAGTGAGGCCAGGACACAAACTCGGACCTTTGCTTGTCAGTGTTATCAGCATCAGAACTGAAATGGTGCTTCATGATACAGTGCTGGGGACTGCACCTTGGGGTTGAGTTTTAAACCAGAGAACTCTTTTCTTTTTTTTTTTCCTCTGAATGCTTTGCCAGCAATTAGACCCTGCATCCCTCCTGCAATGTCGCTGTGTTGCTGCACACCCTTAGCAATGCTCCTGCACCTTTCACCCCAGACATTCCTGTGCACACTCAGGTGTTTTCAATGTCACAGAATCACAGGATGGTTGAGGTTGGAAAGGACCTCTAGAGATCGTCTAGTCCAACTGCCCTGCCCAAGCAGGGACACCTAGAGCATGTGGCACAGGGCAGCACAGGCCAGAGAGGGAGACTCCACAACCTCTCTGCGCAGCGTGTTCTAGGGCTCCGTCAGCCTCACAGTGAAGAAGTTCTTCCTCATATGAAGACTGAACTTCCTGTGTTTTAAATTGCCCACATTATCCTTTGTCCTGTCAATTGCCACCACGGAGAAGAGTTTGGCCCCATCCTCCCTACATTCACCCCTAAGGTACTTGTACATGTAGATCAAATCCCCTCTGAATCTTCTCTTCTCTAGGCTAAACGGGCCCAACTTGCTTAGTCTTTCTTCATACGATACAATACGACAGTCTTACCCCAAAGCACCCATGTTTCAGAAGTGGATGAATTGTGGGGTTTTTTTTTTTTACATGGTCTTTAGAAAGTACAGTGGGATGGTACTAGCCAAACAAACAGCCTTTCCCTAGACAGCTAGAATGGTGGTGCAATGTCAGAAATTTCATACAGACACCTGCTAATGGCATCTCTTGAGATATATTTTCTAGAGAAAGGGATGTCTCTTTACGTTCTCACTGAATGTTTCTTTGAGGGCTGATTTTTCATAAGTAGAGAGTAAAAAGTGAAAGTTTTTCTCTCCAGAGAGCTTGTTTCCCTTTGCTTGCACCAGTTGAGGATTTCAGTGAACATCTATTTCAGAGTTCCTCTCTGCTCTCACCCTGTCTAAATAAGAAAACAATCAGGATGGTAAAGATAGTCTCACTGCTGTAACCACCACTTTTCATCTTGCTTCTCTTGTAGGTAGCAGCACTGTTGCCTTAAAGCAAGGTAGGAACTCTATCCTTACTGGCGAGGAAGAAGAGCTGCTTTCAAAACCTGTGTCAGGAAGAACTAAACGGCATTTGAATGTTCCTCAGGGATGATGAGAAGGGAAATCCAGTGTGGCTGCAAGTGAATCCTGCCTGTGTCCTGCAGCCAGCCTAGCGGATAGGTGTAATGCTTTTCTTGTACCTTTTTGATCACTCCTGCATTCCTTTCTGTCTTCCAGAAAGAAGGTACTCCAGATCACGTCCTAAGCCAGGTATCCTGAATTATTCATCTCAAATGGTGACGAGTCGGCAGCCCAGCGAGATGGCCCTGACACCGCTGACGGAGCAGGAGGGTGAGGCTTACCTGGAGAAATGCGGCAGCATTCGGCGCCACACGGTTGCCAATGCTCACTCCGACATTCAGCTCTTGGCGATGGCCTCCATGATGCACACAGGAATGGTCATTGAAGAGTCAGACAGTAACGACAAGTGCCTCCTCCTGCAGGCCAGTTTCAGCCACAGGCAGTGCTCCAGTGAGCCCAGCATTGCTGATGGGCCAGAAGCAGTCATGGCAGCAGGCAGACAGGACGCCGCAGAGCTGAACTGCACATCCGTGAGCTAGAAGTCTTGCTGAGGACACGAGGGTTGTATGTGCTAAGCTGGAGAAACTATCCTGTCATGTCCCCTGGGAAAAGAGGAGACTACGATCTTTGCTCACGTCATTGAAATGTTTGGGTGGGGTGTCTTAGGTCTCTTTGGAAATGCTCTGTAGATTTATGTTTCCTGACTTGCATCATTGTTGATGGAGGTACTAGGCTGCTCCTAGAAAAGCACTGAGGACTACAAAGGTTTCATTGCTGAACATTGCAGTCTGTCTTCTGTAAACTTTCTTCCTGTACCAGCCCAAACCTTTTGGCCTCAGTTTTCCTTCTGTTTCTTTGGTATGATACAATTAGCCTCATTGTGCTTTTGTCCCTCTTTCCCAAATCTGTACGGCTTGTTTGCTCAGTGCTTCTGTAGCGGAGTGTAGTGTCTAGCAGAGTGCTAAACCTTCTCTCTGCATCTGGTACTAGGATGGCGGTGGCTGCATTTTTGAAGTTGAACTGAGACATAAGCCCACTTGTATCTTGCAGAAAAATCTGCTCACCTTGTGAGAGAAGGAAATGCTTTTCTTCACTTACTCTGAGTACGGATAAAAAGTCCAAATCTCAACAAAGCTGAATAGAACTGGATGTACATGGAGGCCCAGATTAGTACTTTATATGTACTTTATTTGGTTCCATGGTATCTTTAGGGGTAGTAAATAAGGTGCAAAGGCAGGGGATAGTGTGGGCAGAATATAGTCTTCAGCATTTGGGCATTTATCATCAATTTCCCTTTGAAAGTTGTTCAATGTTGGTAGAGCTGCTCTAAAAGGTATATCTAAATGGATTCCTTCAAAAGGGAAATGCTTAACAGAGTCTGCACTTTTGCTGTGAGGAAGACATAAAGGTGCTTTTTAAGACTGGACCATCATGATTCCAGGGCACGAGCTGACAAAAGGATTTCATCCTTGGGCCTTTCTGGTACCTCTGCTATTTGCGGATTTTGTGAGACCAAAGATAACCAGCTAGATGTAGAACGATATTCTGTCTTTGCAGCATACCCATGAAGTACTGAAACACCTTGAGTGTTTTGATTCAGTACAGTATTTCTTCAGAGATAAAGCAAGAGCTATTTGCAGTCTTTGCTTTTGTTTTAGTTTTGAAGATCAAAAGTGGGTCCAGTTCTCACAAACTGCAAATGTGCCTGTGTCAGGCACTGCAGTCCTCTTTACAGGATCACTTTGTACTCAAACGCTGCTTCTGTGGGAACACAACCAATCTGTTTGAGCAGACCCCTGGGATGCCCTGCTGATGCCTAGCTAAGCAGATTTACAAGTGTAATTACAGGCTTAGAGGTGAACTGAATTGCTGCCCTAAATGTCACATCCCATTAAAAATATGGCTATAACACCACTGCCACTAGAATCCTGTCCCTGTGGTACTGACTATAAATAAATCTATCTTGACAAAGAAAATAGAAGACTAGATGAGCCTTCAGGACCTTTTGTTTTTTTGCATGCCATGCCATTCACTACAGCACCTGTCCTGTTCCTGGTTTTGGCATTAAGCCTCATATGCTCCAGTGCCTGCAGTGGAAGCACAGCTCAGACTTGTCTGGATCTGGCCCTAGTGGCATGTGCAGCAAAAAGAAAGCAGATCAGTGTCACCTGTGGTTCACAATTGTCAAAAGACGTATTTGGAAAGGGCTTGCTTTTTCTTGTGCCTTAGCACAAACTATGTTTGAGTAAACTTTCCTTTAGATGGACTCTAGACTGAATTGTCTTCCTACTTACAAAATCAACTGATCAGGCCAACCCAGGATGGCCATGGCTTGTGATGGGGCTCCACAGCCTCTGCAGGGCAGCAGAACTCAGGAGCCTGCGCTGGCAGTGCCTTCGCGCGCTCCCTCCAGCATGGGGCAGATGAGGCCATCCTGCTTTGAGGCAGTTTTGTTGGCCACTTGCAGTGATTTATTACCTTGTCTTTGCCACAGTCTGGCATGTGGGGAAGTGATCGTTCTGCAGCATTTCAGTTTGCTCCTACAGATGCTTTTCTTCTGTTTTTCCTTTACCCCATTTCTCTTTTGTTATTATTCAAGCCACTTGGATTAGTGAGTGCATTCATCTTTTATGATGAGAATGAATTATTTATTTCCTGACACACTCTTGGATCATCATCTCTAGGGCTAACAGGAAGATAGTCCTGGTTTTAACTTGAATTTCTTTTGTTTTACATGTATGTATAATCTGTTTTGGTTTGAATCTTTATTGGTTACTTTGCAAAAATTTGCACCAAGCCACTCTGAGTTGTGCGCTTCCCTTTTGTTTTGAGGGAGAATTAAAGCTGGTGGCCTTCCTTTGTGAACTGAAGTAAACAAAACTTCTGTAAACAAAATTGAGGGTCTGATAATGAGCAGTACTTTTACAAGCATTTAGGATGCACAAGGCTCTGGGAGCACATAACATTTACAAGCTACACAGGTAAACGTGGAAGTGCCTGGGAAGCTGCGCCCTGCAGCATGAGGCTGGTGTGGAGGAGCAGCACTCCGGCATGAAGCGGAGAGAGGACCATGCAGGAGCACCACAACACTAGCACTTGCTGCAGGATCATCTCTACCAGCTCAGGGTAGGTCCCTAAAAGCAACTGGCAGAGACTCTGCCCCCAGGTGAAAGTGATGATAGGAGAAAAATTGCATTTTCCTTGCAAGATTTTGGTTTGAGACTGGTGTTATACTTCCTCCCAGCCAGCCCTCTCACCCAGCTGTGCCAGGGGCACAAGGCAGGTCTTTGCTGATCCCAGTAGCCTGAGAAAGCCTCCTGGGCAGGTGTCAGCATGGGAAGAGAGTATTTCTCTCACCAGCTCCAAAAGTCTGCATGTTACCTTCTAATTCGATGATTATCTAGATTATGTCACTTCCCGTCTTATCAAATCTCTCTTTCTTCTGCCATTTTTAGTATTGTCTTCTCTTTTTTAAAGTAAGTAATTTATTCGCTGTGTCTTACAATTCTGCTCATAAACTTACTGAGAGGTCTCAGCAGACTTGGGCAAGCAGGGTGATTTTGTTGCCAGCAAGCTGAACTGCTTCAGTCCCCTCCTGAATGAGCAGCCACCTGGCTTATTTCTAATTTTAATTTGCAAAGAAATCCAGTAAATCTTGCTGCAAAGAAGATGCTGGCACTGCTGCCAGCATGGGAACTGCAGTAGGTTTGAAATGACTCTCATGTTGCACATTGCCCTTTCTTTTTAGGTGCTAATGGCATTGGGTTATCTTGGGGGGATTTTTTTTTTATGCTTACAGTCTCAAGTCTACACACTGAAAACTGACTGTTTCAAGCTGTATTCATAGAGATTTTTCCTCCCTAAGCATTCATTATCAACTAATTGTTACATTTATGTAACATTTATATATGTAAGCCCAAGATAGCCTGTGTTTTGTGAGCCAAAGAGAATGCCTCACAATGTTAAACAGACAATGGTCTGTTTAACATAGCATGGGGAGGAGTAACCTTCACACTGGCTGGGTTTCCCGCTTTTGCTGGGTCTCCCGCTTTTGCTCTGTGCTCCGCAGTCAGCCGGTGCCGTGGGTGCTGCAGCCTCCCTCACTTGGACCACGGGTTGATCACGGCCCATCAGCCTGAGCAGGAATTCACGGAGCAGCTGCCACAGGCGCTGCCAGAGCCGAAGGGAGCCGCGGTGCAGCCGTGCAGCCCAGAAGCTGCCTCCTAACTGCACTCCCTGCTCCTTCCTGACAACACGTGGCTCTTTCCCCGTGCCAGCGAGCAGGGTCATGGGCCAGGGACACAGCTCATTACCTGATATCGCATTACATGGGCAGTTCTAGCAAGAGAAAGGCAATTTGAGTTGTGCTGTAGCTTGGTGAAAGTTGGTGGCACTAATTGGCACTGCACTGGCCAGAGCCGGGAGTACATGTCCTATGTTAAGAGCAAAATATACTGCCCGTGCATGGCTGTTGCTGTGCCCACCAAAGCCAACCTGCAGAAGGATGCTCACTGTTTGTGGATCTCTCTCACATGTAGGAAAGCCTGAAGATGGGCAATTTTTAGGTACTGATGCACTGTTAAGTGAAAGCAAGCTTCTCACTTCATTTGTAACTGTGAAACTTGGGGGCAGATGGAGATCTGTTAATCTAGGGAAATTCCAGGCAGCAAAAGCCTTTCCCTCCTAGTCTCTTCCTGCCCCCATATTTTCACACCCTCTCATTTTGCAAAATGAAGATTAGAGTCCTGATTCCTCCTCCTCACTTTGTACTGGAACTGCCACTGCGCCATCAGGGAATTTTCCCTTTGTCCTTCCCACTGCCATCTCCAGCCTTCCCCACCCTTCCGCAAGAGAAAGGTTATTTTGTACAAAAATAAATCATGATGCCTGCATAGGAACTACACTAGCACCTTCAGCAGAGCAAATTACAGATTATTTTTTGCTCTTTCCTCTTTTGTAGGTGCCGTATAACTAAATGCCCTCCCAAGTGCTGAGTGGACGCAGGAAGCAGTCAGTAAGTCAGAGAGCATCCTTGTTCCTGGGCAGCTACTCACGGTTCCCACTTGCATTTACTGTAGACCGTGGCCTGCCGCTGCGGCTCCCTCTCGGCTGCATGACGATGCCGCTGGCAAGGACATGCCCCTCCTCACTGCACTACTGCCAGGCCTCTCCTCTTCACTCTTTTCAGCAGTCCCATGAGTCCTTCAGTTTGATCAGTGGCCAAGCATTAAAAAGGGATGGAGGAAGGTAGGAAGGGGCCTCCCTGCCTTTAGTCTGCCTTTCGTGGTAAAGTGCCCACTCACGAAGGAAACGTGTGCCATTTAGGGAGCTGTGAGTCAGGCACCTGGGCCCGAGGAAGAGGTGGGAGGTCAGACTGTCTGCCCACGCCTGCTGCCCCCATGGGAGTCACTGTGGGCCCAGCTCAGCGCACTGCTTGGTGGAGACCCCGAGGCTGCCCGAGCCGGGAACGGAGAGGGCACGTGTCCTGCTCCAGGCAGCCACTGCACTTAGGCAGAGTGATGGGCCAGCCCTGGCGGCTGCGCACTGCAGTGCACTCTCCACATTCTGCTCCCCAGTGAAGCAACTGAGCCACCGCCTGCCGGATAAACTACCCAGTATTTAGAGCCGCGCAGCCCTCCCGCCAGGCAGGGTAGGTAGGGCTTCGTGAGCTGAGCTGGCTCATGACGGGTCCACAGGGCCCAGCGTGAGCATCAGGAACCTCGGCCGCCTGCCCAGCATTGCCCTTTGCAGCCCCGCGCTGGCTCCGTGCAGCTCCGAACCTTCCTCTGGGAGCTCGGTGCTGGCCGTGCCCGTGGCAGCTGCAGCCGGGGAGGAAGCGCGGCCTCGTGCTCGCGGGGACCAGCGCCAGCTGCTGCCGACGTGGTCAGCGCGCGCTGCTTGGCGGCACGGCCCGCGGGTGATTGCTGCTTCCTGCGCGGAGCGACCTGGCAGCAGAGCTCAGGAAACCCGTGACAAAGAAAAGTGAGAAAACAAGACATTCAAGCACAGGATGTGTCAGGAAAGTCCTTGAACCTTTGTGTGCTGTCCAAATTTCCCATCTTCTGTCGCTGAACGGACAAGTCACAAGCTAGGGATATTGCTGCGGAGCACAGCCAGCCGTTGGGGTATTCAGGGAGTTTCTCAGAGGGAAGCGTCCCTCCTGCGGAGCACTGGAAATTCAGCACGTAAAGTCATGCTGCTGCTTTCCCACCGGCGCTCAGGCCCCCTGGGGAGCCTGCACATTTTGCTCTTACAGCGGGCAGAGTGTGGCTAATATCTGGTCTTTCCCTGAGCAAGGAGGAGATGACTCGTCCTCTTACTCATTTTTCAAACTGGCATAGATCTGGCAGCACAACAGCTCAAATGAGATTTTTGTTACTTATTCAGTCATTCAGAGAGCACTTGCTGCCCCCTTGCTATCACAACAGCTTGTGGCAAGGGCACTGAGCACTTAACTAAATCAACAAAAGCTTCAACACATAAATGCAGGCTTTTAAAGCAGCTTAGTGGTTGGAGCAGCGAACAAACAGCGTGGTCTGTCTAATACAGGGCTCGAACTGCGTATGATAACTACCACTTTCCACCTGTGAATTGGCTGCCTTTCACTCGTACGCCAAGGCGAGTGCACCTGAAGACACGGAGAGCTCGAGCACCTGTACGTGCTTTACTCGGTCATTATTTCCACCTGGGAGAGTAAGTGTGTCTAATTGCTGTGTCGGGTTACGGGCCTCTCTATGCAGTTAAATCCTACCAGGAGCCGGCTTGTGCCAGAGGCACCTTGCCAGGCCAAGCTGCTGCAGCACACAGGTAAGTGCAACTCAGGGTGGTTAGCAGTTTGGGGTGAGTTTCTCAAGTTCTGGTGATAAAAGGAAATAGTGATTCCAGTGAAGAAAGAGTGAGCTGGAAATTCTCCTTACTGGTTCATAGTTGCCAGCTGTACAAGCCAGCACGCTCTCTAGGCCACTAGGGCTGTGTGTGACAGGGTACCCACCTGCATACAAATGAGTGTGTGGGACAGGGCAGTGACCAAGGGAAACAGCTGGCTAGAGGAATGGTTTCAGTGAGATGTGAAGGGTGTTTCCTACCCTAACCTTATACCACACAGCTCCGCAGTAGTTATAAACTGTAGCAATTTTCAGGGAGTCCCTTTGAAGTATCTGTCATGAGGCTTCAGAGGTAACTCCCAGTTATGCCAAGAGCCAGTCCATAATTCTTCTGGAGTAATTATTAGAGTGTAAGTTACAACCTCTGCTATACCGGAAAATAGAGTCACAGACTCAGTCTTTCTGGTTCTGAAATTTATGAAGACGGTTGTGTTGGCTCACATCGAGAGGTTTTCCTCAGCTGCTATCATCATCACTGAAAACTACCTTGTTTTTAAACATGAGAGTATGAGTTCTGTGAGAATTGCTCAGGCTCTGGAAGACCAGAGAGGGCAGGCATGAGGTACGCTGAGTACAAGTCCATAGCTGCAGCGGTGCCAGTGGAGAGGTGGCGGAATGAAATATGTGTATGTTAAGTGTCAGTGAGCAATGATAAAATCTAGGCCATAGATCATCTTCCCTTTTGACTTCCTAGACTGTTTTATAGCCATTACTGCTAAAAGACGCTCCAGCTGCTTCTGGTGGTTCTCTTTCTTACGGGTCCTTAGAGGCTGCTGTGCGGGGTGGGCTCACTTGTAGGCACTGTGAGGCCCACACGCTTCCTGCTGCTGGGCCCAGCCCCGCGAGCCTGGGTCTCGCTGCGGGGCGGTTGTGTGCAAGAGCCGTGGGGTGAGGGGGCCCCCGCTCGGGTGCAGCTGGCGCTGCTGCCGCCCCCACGCCAGGTCCCTGCCCTGGGCTGGCCTTGCGCCCGGGACTGCTCCTGCCTCCGGCCCCGTGAGCCGCGCAGCGCCCTGCCCAGGCCGAGGCAGCAGCGCCGGCACCACCTGAGCGGAGCCCTCTCCAAGGAAGACCCTGAAAGTCCAGCCCTTTGGAACAGCAGTAAATACAAAAGTAAACAAGGTCTGGCAGCATTTGTGACCCGCTACTTCACTGACCTCAGCCAGGCCCAGCTGCCCGCACTGTCTCTGCGGCTGCAGAAACGCTCTCCACCAGCCCTTGGCCGCCAGCACCCGTGCAAGCTGGTGGAGAGCCACCTGCCTCGCGTTTGCTTTCAGCCGCATTCGCTAGTGCCCACTGGAGCGGTGGCCCTATGCCTGCGCAACGCCCCCATACAGAAGTGGTTGCCACAACTCAGAGGGATTTTAAATAGAAATCACGGATGTATCGGGCATTGTGCATTTGCACCAGCTGTGACAGAGTAAGTGAAGTGTCAGAGGAAGCAGGTATTTGCTTTGCAGATGTGCTGTTCCTGCCTTGCTTCTGTGAGATGTGTTCTTAGCATGGGAGCCTTGAAGGAAAGGAGCAGACAGGCTCCCTCCCCAGGAGTGGGCAGGCTGCCCCGTCAGCTCCCATGTGCACCCACAGCGGCTCTTCCTGATCCCTCCCTCGCTTGCAAAGGGGATTCCCTTCACTGAGGCCGTGCACAGCAGGAGCCGTCCGCACCTCGGCGCTGCAGCCTTCACGTGCATCCATGTGCCGTGGCGCTTCTGTTAAGCAGCTCTTCCCAGCCTCCGGCATTCACTGAGCTGTGACGTGACTCTGAAAGTAGGTAAGTTCATTTGGGTTGTGCTGTACAGGGCACAGCATATTGCTATTACTGCAGAAAATTGTTTCTTGGAGGGGAAGGAGAGCCAAGCCCCAGACAGCCACTTGCACAACTTGTGACAAATGCCAGCGTGCGAGCAGATGGTGACACTTTCTGGTTAGAGCTACTGTGTGTGTGTGTGTGCTCAGTGTGTCCATGCAGCTCTCCTCAGAGTGCTACACAGGGGTCTGTCTGCCTGGTGAAGCTGATAAAGCCAGGCTTAACTTAACAGTGCAGCTCTGTAGATGCAGCTAGCGAGTAATATTGATCACAGGCTTGTGTTGAGCCCTACATTACTGCCCTCCAAAGGGCTCATAAGCAAAGATATCCCCCCAGAGGCAATGGTGCACACTCTGAACAGGGAGACCTAAACCAGTGCAGGTTGTGGGTGTGCACTGAGGTCACCAGAAGTCATCCCACGCTAGGATCTAATGCTGCCGGGCAGCCCTGCCACAAACTCCTCCTAGGCTTCTCCAGCATCCAGGGAGGCTGCAGCCGCACTGGAAGGATAGCTGTCGGTCAGGATAGTTGTCTGTGAAAGGGGGCCTAACAGGATCCCTCCAACTGGGGTAATAGCTACAAAAACCTGCAGGTCTGTTAGAAAGCTAACCTGGAAAAACATTCAATTGAAAGTGTTCGTGGGGGATGCTGATTATTCAGGTCACTGGACAGCAAGGGTCATCTTAGGAGAGAACTGCCCATTGCCCCTTTTTAGGAATGCAGCATACAGCTGAATCTGAGGACTTTGAAGGGAAGCAAGGAAACACCGTGGTTAAATGTGCTGTAAATGCATTTACATATTGAAGTACAATACCTATGACTGTTTTTATGATCTATTAGTGCTGAAGGTTGGATTTGTTCCAATTTCCCTTTAAAGGAGGGAATTTCCCTTTGAAACAATTGCTTGTTTGGATGTCTTCCTTGCTGTGCCACTTGCCATCCCGCAGTGCCAAGCCATCCACCCGCAGGCCTGGGGTCCAGCCCTCAGCAGGTCTGCAAGGTGAGAGAGAATTTTAAGATGTCCTAAAACTAGGTATTTTAGGACCAGGTGTAAATAGTCCTGCAAAGAGATAGACATTCAGTAAGAATTTTAGTGGTGGACCCCATCCATGGAGAGAGGTGATGTTGCTGGTGATGTGCATTTCTTATTGAGTGTCTAATGGATCTAGTGCTGTTTGGGTGTGTTGGGAGACCTGATTTTAAAATGCATTGACCACAACACTTCTGTGAGAAGCTGTGCGAGTGATCTGCAACACCTCCCATGCAAATAGCAGGATGGATGGATGAAAGCTGATAGTCTTACATACTAAATCCTGCCTAATCCTCCAGAAAATTGTTCATGACTTGGGAATCATTACCCTGTTAACAACACGTGTTTTTTCTGGTGGCCCTTAGCAGCTTGCTACACCAATTTAGAAGCTAGCACAGCTTTCTGGAAATACTATGTTACTTTGCTTTTTAGGAGTTCAATTTAATGTCCTGATAGGACTCACAGACTGAAGTGTAGGTGAAGTAGGAGATGAAGAAGTAACTGAGAGAAAGATAGGGAGTGTGTGAGCAGATGAGGTGTTTCACTCCCCACATGGGTGTTCCCACTTTCCTTGTAATGGGCTGTTCCAGGGGTATCAGCCTCACTTTGCGTGTGCTGGTGTCTTCAGGGAGCTACAGATCTTGCCCACTGACTGCAATTAAGCTGCAAGAGTGTGCTTTAATTGCACACGTGTTCACACTGCTGTCTAAAGTAGTCCTGGTTATCTCCACCTAAAAACTCCCTTTTAAAAGATACAGTCTTCTTGATTTGACAAGTAAAATTCAACATTCTACTGATAAAGTACCACTGTGTCAGGCTTGGGCTCTTGGTGCTTTGGACCTTTCCCTTCTCAACGTGGCGAGGGAAGAGAGAACACACGTGTGGCCTCCACCTTCTGTTTGCTCCAGGCTGGCATCTCTGCGAGGCGGCTGAGCTAGGTAAGAAGGGCTGGCACCTCAGGGAGGACCGACGAGCCAGCCCCTAAGGAGCTCGAGGGGAAGAAGGGAAGGCCAGGGCTGTGTGGCAGCCTGAGCAATGACCAGTGCTACATTAGAGCAGGGACTGGCTGGAGCACCAGCTGAAAGGAAAAGGTGGCTCCATCAGCCAAGGGCTGGTCTGAAGCCAATAGGGAAATGAAATTCTGTTTTCTCCATCTCTGCTTCTCACACAGTGTCAGGAGTTTAAAATCCTTATTTGACATAGTACACAGTTTAATTAGTTTATTTTTCAAAATCCTGTCAGAAATATAGCTGTGCATTAATTACAAAATATATTAAACAATCTATTGATACTTCCCCGAGAACAGAAGCACTTCCATTCTGTTCAAATGCAACCAACATAACTCTTTAACAGTGATCTCAGAATAACCTTCAACATCAGCCATCATTACATTTGATGAAAAAGTGTCTCTAAATAAGACCAGAAAGGCCATTCTAATTGTATTTCATTAGCAAGTTTAACCCCTTGATAGTGAACATGACCAGGCATATCATGAGACCACCTAAAAAACAAGTCTATACATCTTATGCATCTGAGCTCCATCATACACATGACATCAACATTTTAGTAAAATAGTTTGCCCTGCCCTGCAGGGGGAGACATTCAGAGGCAAAAAGAAAACACATCTGCAATATATTAGACTTGGAAAATTTGTGCCATAGCAGCTTTGCAAATACATATACTAAGAGTGTCTGACTTTAGATAGGTTCAAGACAATAGAAATCTGAAAGATAAAGTCACCTTCTGAAACACCTTGAGATCCAATAACACAGCAAAGCATAAACAGTTACAAAGTACTCCATTCCTGAAACAAGAAATGGGTTCAATCCCTGTATTACCCTGGATTTGCTTTAGAGACAGTTCTTAAGGCTGCATACCCTTCTGCTTCCATTGAAGTATTTCTTGTCTATACCACAACCCACCAGACGTATTCTCAAAAAAGCAATCAGGTTTGAGGAAGGGGGGGGAATAATAAAAAATAAAAGGAAAAAACAAGCAAAAAAGCAGTTTCAGTGAAAGTATGTTTTCACACCATCTAGCCTCACAAGTTCTTCTGTTAGCTGGAAATGATATTTGCAAGAGAGCGCTCTGGAATCGCAGTTAAAACAGAGTAGTCTGAAAGGTGGGAGAGAAAGAAAAATCAAATAATAAGATGAATAAACATTGCAATTTATCAAAACAGAACTGTTTTAACTGACATTTAGCAAATCAGCTATGAAAGTTTTTCATATAAAACTCTCACATTATAGTAATGCGGCATCATTCAGAGTTTTTCCTGGTAATATTAAGATACAAAACCAGTAAAGTAGCAGCAGTGACTATAGCATTCATGTTACTGTGGTCAATACAGTTATTACACATGCATTAGCTTTCTATGTCCTATTGGGCTGTGCTACTGTACAATATTAAGCTGAATCACTTAAACCCCTGAACCAGCCACCAAACTGCGCTTCCTCCCAAGCGAGGTTCCAGCAGAACCAACATAGCACACGAACCAAAAACACAGCTTCTTGTACTTGAACATTCGTGAGCAAAACTTCAAGAGGAAAGTATTAACGCACTTAGTGGAGCTTGGTTCTAAACCCTTAGGGGACAGACTAAGAGCACTATTGTTAGTATCACTGAGGCTGAGAAAGGGCTGAGTCCAGAAGAAGCTCTCAAACTACAAAACTTCTTCCTACCGTTCTGAAAAAAACAAACAAAATCAAAACACCGAGAACTACCATCCTGAAAAAGAGACTGGAGAACTAAGGTACAGTGTCAAGAACTGCCTACTGCATTTACCAGACCTGGGCAGTCACATACATTAGAAGCCCTTGGTTAAGAACGGTTTGAATATGTAGGAATGCCACAACTGAGGATGCTCTCAAACAAGTCAGCTAATAGATAGAGGCTATTTTGTGTAGCAAACTAAAGGCATTTTAAAAGACATGTAATTTTAAAGCATGATCTTTTTGTATTTTGAGTAATATACCCTTCACCTGTCCTCCAAACGCACAGAATTAGTCTAAATAAACCTGACTAAATATGTCAGTGAGTGCCTGCATTTACCATTAGCCAAGAAGTTAAGGTTTCAGCAGCTGCAATACTCCATTGATTACAATCCCTCTTCAATTAATAGGCTCCATCTGCAAAATAAACTTTATTCAGCAGGATGCAATGAAAAAGAATATGCTGCATCCTGGAACTTTTGATCTCATGCAGGTAAGCAGAGAACCCCCCCCCCCCCCCCTGCAAAAATCAATATATTATAGTGCTCTTTCATTGACCTTCTCTATTTTAAGTACATATTAAGTATGCACTTTCCTGACTGACAATGCTTTCTGGATTGCTTACGTGGGGTAAGTACCAGGATGCTTTCAGTATCTTTTCCGTTGCCATGCCTTAAGTCTTCAGGTTGCTTCATTAGTTTGCAGAAATAAGATAGAACATATGCTTATATATGGCTTAGTTCTTTCTATCTGCCTGTGTACTTATGTTCTGGTATGAACAATTCTTCCCTCCCTCTCCCCCTTTTCAAACGCAAAATTCAGTACTTAGGCAGCACCATGATATTCTAAAGACTTATGTTAGCACCAGGGAACTCAAACTACTCAGCTTTGACTGGTCAAGGTAAATTTACACAGCATATTAACAGGCAGTATAGAAAACTGTAATATATGCAATTTTAGGAAGCTCATAAATTCTTTAAATAGCAAATCTAGTGTTTGGTAATCAGACCAGTATGGAAGCCAGATTTTTCTTCTGGAGGACAAACAGCGTTGCCATCTTTCCCTCACACTAATTGGAAGGGTTTCCTACCCCTCCAAAATGTTGAGGGTGGTCCAGCTCCCATTACTGAGCGGGACAGAGAGATACCGTGGCTCCTAGGTGCCGATATACCCAGCTGGGCCCTGAGAAATAACAGGAGATCTCTGTGTGGCCCCAGGACACCGTGGAGTCACTCAAATAAATGCAATTTTAGGTCACAAGTTCAACTTTGGTGCAAATTCAGGTTTGGCCAATGGTACAAAAAATCTGGAATATCTTATCTAGGGAGCGCATAGAGTACCTTTGGTGGTGCATCCACTTTTAACCTGAAAAATATCCTGCAGCAGGGAGGAGGTCCTACCAGGACAGCAGTGTCCTGTTCTAATGCTACATGGCCTCTCTAGCAATGCTGATTGACGCGGCAGGCCTGAAATACACACTTACATAAAGACTGCTCCAATGACAAGGATCTGGGGGTACTTGCAGGCCACCTTTCACACATTTCTTCAGTGAACTCAGCTCAGAGTCACTTAGCTTCCTGCACAACATGACCACGGGTCTTTCACAAATGCTAGTACCAGCTCTACATCAACATGCAGCTCCTTGAAGTTAACTTGAGAGGAGGAAAGCACTCTCCTCTCTCAGCTCATCTTGCTTTAGGTGAGGTCGGCAAAGCCTTAACCTGATCTAGGATTTCCCAAGAAATTGGCACGGCCAATTCTAAACTCCCGATGAGCCAGCCTAGAAATCATCTCAATCCCAAGGCATATCTTCCCTGAGCTCAGTAAAACAAAACAACCCTCCCAAATCCTCAGCATTACCAATTTAAATATCTCCCTGCTACAGCATAAGTACGTATATTCCAAGGCACTGTGGCACAAAGTTCTTTTCTGATACGATTTAGCCTCACCAAGCAGAGATGTCCATAGGATTCTTCTGTGGGCAATTAACCTTTGATTACTAACAACATTTCATTAGCTTGCCACACACATAGCTGTGTACATTACAACAAATGATAAGTAACATTTAAACACTTGACCCCAGATAAAAAAATAATGTGTACCAGAGACATCAAATTCTGTTCAGATAAAGATCAACTGCGTTAGCTTGCAGAATGACACCGATTCATACACTGAATCTTAAGATCTTTGCACAACAAGTCTACATAAATGGGGAATGACGCTCACAATCTGTGCCTGAATGTGACGAACGGCTCCATTCCTGTTTAAGACTTTAAGGTTTAGGCAGCCCCATCAGTACTGCGAGCTTGAAACCCCTCTCTGCGGAGACTGTTAAAGTCCAGCCGCGTTAGGACCTCACAGCGCACCAGGAGGGTATCATCCTTTACAAAGGTTCTCTGCTTCAGGGTTTGCAGGTGCATGAAAGTCACATAACCAAAACCTTTTGGATTGCGGTGAATTGTTGGTCTTTGGAAGGCCAGCAACTCTGGCTTGGCTTCCATGACTTCTTCATGATTTTGCCTCTCAGGTCCTTCTGACTGATCCAAAATAGAAAGTCGTATCGTGCCTTGGAAAGGCCAGGGTAGGTGGCTGTCATATTCTCCTTGCATAGTGTGGACAAACAGAGATATAAAGTTAGCGCAGCGCTGAGCACTCGGTAACTGGATGTGTAGGCGCAAGCACAGCTTGTAGCCAGGTTTTCCAGTATAGAAGCCAGGACTGTGCATCACAACAGGTCGCTCTTCTTCCTGGGCTTTCTGAAGTCCACTGAAGTTCTCAATCTTCCAGATATAAATACCGTTACACTGTTGTGCCTCCATTTCAGTAATTTTCCCCTCCAGATTTCGGATAGTGCGTTTGAGCTCTGCCACGTGCGTATTCTGAGTCTCCATTTTAGCGATCAGCTCTCTGATTTGGTGATCTTGCCTCACCAGACGACCTTCCAGCTGCTGAATAGTTTCTTTGAAGTTTTCGACTTCTGGATTACAATTGTACGGGGCGTGGGAAAAGAGGGTAGGCTCAAAGGGCAGGCCATTGATAAAGGGTACAGGATTTGCAGCTGTAGCGCTGATGTTTTGAAAAGTTTGAGCCATCATTCTCATGTGAACCTGAGTGAACTCTTGCATGTGTCGTGCCTGTTCATTCCTCTGCATCTAGGATTTAACATAAGGCACAACATTAGGAACATAGGGACTTAATCTGCAATCACAACTTAAAAATGGCTCCAAAGAAAACTAAACTGCTGTTTGCTTCTCACTTCCCTTATGGGAGAAGAAAGAGGTTGTAAATCAAGTACAGCAATATGACAGAGAAGCATTTTAGCAAGGGAAGAAGCCAAATCATCCAAGGAAACAAACCGAGATAGGTAAGAGGTGCAAGTTACAACAGGCAAATATTTCTTAATTCAAAAGAGTGGCAGGGGGGAAAAAGTATTAGGAATCCTTCTGTGCTAAACACGTATTTAGTATTTTTCAGTACTCTAAATCAGCTTTGCATTCTCTTCACTGAGCTGCTGTAGTGACTTTTGGCTCCCAAATGCAATAACAGATAACAGAGCTGCAGGGAAAACAATGAATAAAAAAATGCACTCTTAGAAAGAGCACACAGCATCTCCTGTATGACTGCAGGGAAAAAAAGGAAAGTAAGTGTGTTACTCAAACTAGAACAGTCTCAGGTTTCCTTCACTGCCTGCTACATGTCTTTGGTCACAACAAGAAATGACAAAAAAAACAAAACAAAACAAAAACACCCAATTGGAAAAGAAATGAAAGGGGAGAACAGACAGATTACAACCCAAACAAGGGCATAAATTAATTGGCCACAGAGACAGTGGTTAAATTTGAACAGCACTTTAAGAAAGGCCTGTACCAGCTGAACAGTGAGTATCTTAAAATAATAAAAAAAGAAGTGTGTGTGTCTCCTTTTTTTCAGCTTACATTTTATATTTAATTTTAATTCTAATTTTTATTTATTTCTCTAATAATCTAAAACAACCTAAAATACTAAAAACCCACATCAGTGGGCAGCCTGACAGTTCCTACCATCAGCCAAAACTTCTCTACAATTTCTGAATAAAAGAGAAATAAGAAAAAGGGAGGTAAAATGCAAAAGTTTGCCCCAATGGGGTCAGAGAGGTGCTTACCTTCTCTGGGCACCCAAAGGCACTGTAGAAGCAGGGCACGGGTGCCGTGGGGCAGTCGTTGGCGTAGTGGTTGGGCATCTGCAAGACAGCGGAGCGTGTGTCACTGTGGCTGCCGCCGAGCACCACTTCAACTCCACCCATACACAGCGCATGCACAGATATCACAAACAGTGCGTGCCGCTCCTACGTGCTGCTCTAGAACAGTGTGCACCTCCAGTAAAATCCTATAAAGGAGACACACGCTCCGTGCCTAGGAGCACGTGCGTGCTTTATATGAAGAGGGCGCATGCTCCACGCACCTCGGCTCCTATAAGGCACACACGCATTCCACGCTCCTATAAAGTACACACACCTGCCTCCGTGCACCTATAAAGCACATGGGTGCTCCGCACGCCCCCACTCGTGTAAGGCGGGTGCTCTGCGCGCCTCCGCTCCTACAAGGCACGCACTCCTATAAAGCGCGAGTGCTCTGCACACCTCCACCCCTGTAAGGCATCCGCGAGCCTCTGCTCCTCTAAGATGTGCGCTCCACCAGCGTTCGCTTCTATAAAGTGTGCACCCCTGCTCCTATAAACACGCGAGCGCTCCATACACCTCTACTCCTATACAGTGCGTGCGTGCTCTGCCCACCCCTGCTCCTATAGAGCGTGCCCCTACGCCTATGAGAGGTATGCACACGCTCCTATAAAGCGCGCACACTCTGCACGCCTCCGCTCCTATAAGGTGCACGCGCTCCACCCAACTCTGCTCCTGTAAAGCATGCACCCCTTACAGAGCACGCGCGGTCCTCACTCCTCTGATGCTATAAAGCATGCGCCCCTGGCCCCTATAAAGCGCGCACGCGCTCCATTTGCCCCCATTCCTACAAAGCACATGCGTTCCCATTAAGTGTGCCTCTGCTCCCATCAAGTGCACGTTTGCTCTACGTGCCTCCGCTCCTAAAAAGCACGTGCGTGCTCCGCACACCTCCGCTCCTAGAGAGCCCGTGTGTGCTCTCCGCATCTCCACTCCTATAAAGCGTGTGCTCCTCTGCTATAAACAATGCTCTGCTATGAAGCCTGCACGCTCCACCCTTATATATCGCTTTGAGCCCGTTCTGCAAGCTGCACTCTTAAATATGTGTCCGCGCGCAGCTCCGATCTTATGTAGTGTCCCACGCCAGGCCTGTCTTACCTGCTCCCTGATGAGGACTGTATTGCAGTATTCACAGAACACATTGGCTAGTGGACACGTCTGGTCATGCAGCTTCATTGAGACAGTGAGAATAAAAAAAGAAATGCAGAGTTAATTTGTCACACACATTTAACAATGAAAGGGTGATCATCTTTGCTAGCATTTTCTCTGTCTGGTAACCATTTCATTTTGTCAACTTTGCTGTATCTGCCAGCAGCAAGAATCTTTCTTCAGTACCTCTTTATCCTCGTAAGCAAGGGACGTGGCACAGTTTGGACAGCAGACCTGACGTCTCGGACACTCCTGTGTCATATGCTCTTTGATATGGTTCTTCGGGAAGGATCCTTGGCACTGTGGGCACTCCATGGTGGAGAATTCACACTGTAGCTGGTGCTCCTGAGCGGGGCAAAAGGAGAATTTGACATTACAGAAAAATGCTGCCTCCCAGCTGCCCTGGTGCCACAGGAACAGCCTGGGCTCCTACCTCTGTGCCAGCCAACGCCTACATCCCTGCGGTGACTTTGCTCTGGCAGCCACTTGCAGACCCCCTGCTCAGGTGGGGACCTTCCCCACTCAGAGCTTTAACAGGGCCCTCTAGCAAACTGAGCTGCACTCTTAGCCATACAGCAGGGTATTTTTTTTCCAAACCAAGTAAAATATTTTTGATGAAATGGAAATAGTGACTGCTGTAAGGAAATACTAAACTGACTTCATGCAACTTGTATGCCAATAAAGTTCATCCAAAAGCAAACAAGGATTATCCTGAAGACCAAGCTGTATTAATATAATTTTTCACGTGCTATATTGTTCACTTGGGAATGATCTAACTGCAGTTACACTAAAGAGGAACAGTTTGGCTGAAACAAACAATATATTGAATGAGCATAAACAGCTATCAGGTACCACCACTTACTTCGAGTAAATTTGAATGTTTACTTTTCCTAAGTTGCATATTTTCAAAACTCATTCTCACCTCTAAATGCCTCAACTCCATCTTCATACAGCAGCCCTTGTTGGGACACCTCACCATTAATGAGAGGATTTCTCGTTTGGCAAAGTTGTCAGGAAATAGCTGATTTTCAAGCAGAATTTCATTGTCTACTGGACATTTGTGACCAGCATCCCTACAATGTAGAAAAGAAAAACATGGAGAAAAGGAAAAAAAGAATCCAAATTTCCTGTACTATACAAAGCAAATCTGAGAAACTGCCAACACACACGTTCCACTTGAGGTGGCACTGCAGTGACTGCAGCATTTTTCCAATACAGCAGTTTCTAACTGGAGAAATGCCCTGCTGGATGCCCTGCAAATAAACCAGAGTTGGATACAGAGAGGCTGAGGAGCTAGGGTCCCACTTCTGTAAATGCTTCACACAGCTCTAACACCAAAGCCACTGCCAGTTATAGATCTTTGGAGCTTTTCTCCTTTCTGTCACACCTCATAGGCGTGTCATTTTCTTACAGCAGCCAAGCTGCTCCTGAGCTGGTCCTCACAGCAACCTATTTCTGCACCACAGCAAGAATTACAGGGAAGGCAACATTAAACAACGGCACTGCATATGGGAGCAGGTGTAGTATCTCCTGTCATCTTAACAGCAAGTGGCCGGAGATGTAAATCCAGAGGTGCGCCAAGCCTGGGAGACGATGGGGACATGGAGGAGCACGCGGCTCACCCAGGCAACAGCAGCGTGCGGCTCTTTGTCGGGTTCTGGCGGCCTGCACGTAAAGTCAAGAGTCACCAAAAGTCTAAGCAAATAGGACACTCTTCCTCTGCAATTTTCCTTAAAAAATATCCCATATTAGCTCATTTCTGAAAGCAATGAGTCAACACACACAACTAAATAATACAGTTAAGGGCTCAATGTACTAATGGAAAAGAGCAATAATACGGAAAAATACATGAGGTGGAAAAAAAGTCTGAGAGCATTTGTGGTGAATAGATCAAAGGCCAGATGGTTGCTTCTGGCTTGCAAGGGTGAAGAGAAGGCAGAAGCTGGTGGGCTGCAGAGGGCAGGAGGGAATTTGTGATCTCTAAGATAAGAAAAGAGCTGATCAGCAACTACTTTGTCAGCAACGCAGCAAGAGGAAACGGGGGAAAACGCAAGACATTTCAGAAAGAGACAAGGAGCTTCCTTCCCAGGGTGTTGTGCTTAAGAGCTACTTTGCCACAAGCCGGCAATTGAAGGATTTTCAAAGAGAGAGGGAGAAAAAAAAAAAAAAAAAGGAAAAAAAAGAAAAAGAAAAACAAAAAAAAGCTTCCCAGCTGCAGGCACAACTTCCCCTGCATGGACAATTACAGCCAACACAACCACGTGCCCAGGCCACACCAGGGCTGAACAGCTACTCAGCAATTCCTTGTCCACCCTGTTTACAGTTGAATTCCTCAGTCCTGGTAGGGAATTGGGGATGAAAAACAGACAGTTTTAAAGGTTTTAATAATCTCTTAATAAACAATATTTAATGAAAAAAGTTATTCTCTGTTCTCATTTTGGCACAAGCTTCTCAATGACATCAATCAATATTGTACGATAGACACTACATGACCCAAATCAACAGCCCTGCCCAATTAAGCATCCAGCTGAGCCCTTGCACTTAGAGGAGTCTGGCATTTGAAGCATTCTGCTCTTCTTCACATACATCTCAAACTGATTTTGGGGGGGACTGAAGCAATATATTTGCTATTAAACATCTGAAATACTATTGATAGTCTCCAAGATGAGGGAAAAAAGAATGCCACCTGGTTCAGCATTCACTGAAAAGGTTAATACTATCCACAGAAAGAAGTGAAGTAAAAAGAGGAAGGGGTGTAACCCAAGCCGGAGCTTCTGGTTATTGGCACTGCTTACAGACCTGCAAGCACTCTGCTCATTTAAAAGGGAAGAGAAACCATTTCCCATACCTGAGGTTTAAGGAGGAAGTTTTTCTACCTGCTATGTTACACTCTTGGCACAAACTTACTGTAGCTGCTCGCTAGGTACTGTGGTAAATTCTGACTCACGAGCATAATTTTGCAGCACATTGTCATAAGGAGAGGGAAGAAGGGACAGTATCACCTTAGTATGAAGGTTTTGAAAGGCTGCAAATAAGGGCCTCTTTGTGGGTAGCCTTAAGTTCAGTTATTCTTCCTACCTCTTTTAAGGTTAGGAATGTGGTCGTCTGAAGTGACTGGTAACTAGACATTTCTAATGCTTAGCAGAGTTGAGCCCTAATTTACCTTCAGGATTTGTAGACATCACACTCCCAGAGGAAGAATCAAGTTAAAGAACCAGACAAAAGTTGGTTTGCTTGCAGGAAATGCTGCAAGCTCAAAGGTAGAGAGGCTTGCAAAGTCAATAGCCTTCATTAATACAAAAACCTACTTCTGAGCTTACAAACACATAATATTCTGTCCAATATCACCTTGAAAGAATTTAGGCTGGGATTTGCAGTGAAGTCTTAGTTTAAGCTTCTTGTGCATTAGCAGCTGGGTACACACCCACAGGGTTTTATATATACGTGCACACACAGAGCATAGGTTTAGTATTGCTTTTGTAGACCCTATCTTCACATCAAGCTGACTGCAATTCCTTAAGCACTAAGCACTGCACTCGGGCAAGGTCTGGCTTATTTGTTGCAGGTGCAGCAGTGTCATGAATAAGGCGGGGAAAAGGGTGCTCTCAGCACGGCTAGTGGAGCACTGAAGATGTCTCAGCTTCCTCAGCTGATCCATGGGACAGGCACTTTTGCACAGGCAGCACATTCTGCATTTTCTAGACAATCAACCTGCACTCTTTTTCTCAAAAGTATCTACTAAATTAATGTCAACAAGAACTGTGCTTGCAAACAAATGCAGTAAAGTTTAGCATTTCCCGGAAAGAAAAATTACCCACCCTTTGCTATCATAAGTAAGGAACATAAAATTAAGTTAGTGTTTCTGTACCCAGCTCTAACACTTTCCTTATTGGAATGCTAGGCCGAAACATTATCAGCATCAGATAGAACAATGACAGAAGCTACAGAGTAGCCCACAAACCCACAAAATACTTCATTCAGAAAACACATTTGCTGGCATGCAAGTAATTTATGCACACTGCAAGTGCTGACCTATGGGTAAATGGAAACTGAACAGAACTACAGATGAATGGAAAACTAATCAAGAAAGCACTGTCCATTCTGCAGGCTAAAAACAAAGTAGTGCCTGGGAAAAAAAATGTTATAAAACAGTGCTGAAAACAATTTCATGACCTTTTGCACAAAGGCATGAAAAGGACAGAGGGCAGTTATCTAATTCTGGCATATTCAGATCTAAATATGCAGTTTCAGAGCTCTCACAACTGCAGTGATCTTGTATATGCAGCACAGTAGGGGAATTAAAAAAAAAATCTACTGCGACATTTGAGCTAAGGGAGTAACTGTTTTTTAAATATATATATATATATATACACATATATATATATGGTTTATGCTAGGGAGTAAAGCCCTACAGTATAAGTCTAACCTGGCAATGCTCCTTGTTGACAGGAGTGAGATGATGACTACACACTGGAGCACATTTCACCTGCCACTGACCCTCCCTCACTTTCCAGCATTCACTCTTTGCAGCTCAGACTTTTTCCATATCTCATTCCCACTGCCCTGCCTATCACCTAAGTAGTTTTTAAGCAAAATTACTTTCTTTCCTTCAAAGGAGATGATTAAGGGAGAACAGAAAACAGCAAATGTTGTGTCTGCACCAAGAAGCTTTATCGTCTTGTTTATCAAAATGAGCAATCACAAAGAAAGGTCATCCTGTATAATCCTGAGATTAAGACAGAATTCATTCGGAGAATTTGACTGTAAGATATTTTTTTCTTTTTAATTTAATGCTTTCTCAGTCAAAAGTCTTATACTTATAACCTGGGTTAGTTTGTATAAATGGCAAAATACCTAATGCACTTGCAATCCGCACAGTGTAGAGTGCGGTTGCTTTTTAGGATCTTCAAAGGAAGATTCCACCATACACCATCCCAAAAGGATTCTTTTGTGGATTTGCCTTTAATCCATTTGCCTTTTTAGATAAAACACCTTATTTCTTCTAAAACAATTTTTTTAAGAAAGAGGACAAACACTGTTATCTGTTATTTTTGGGTATACACCTGGCCAAACTAATTTGGGCAAAGAGACAAGTATTACTGGTTTATTAAAACTCACAATATTTTAGCTACATGTGGTGTTTATTAGACAGCATCCTTGTTGAATTATACACTAAAGGAGCAGCCTCACCATTTATTGTGTGCTCCATAACAAGTTTTGTTCGGCTTGCACTGCCTCTAAGCTGTCTTTGGCAAGTGAATTTCTTCTTAGAAGCAATTTCCACAAATTTTCCTTTACCTGATTGATTTGACAATGCAACCTTTGCAGAAACGGTGTCCGCACGGCGTCTGCACAGCTTCCCGAAGAGCCATCAAACAGATGGGGCACTCGTATTTGCTTTCCAAGGGCGGATCAAACTCCACATCATACCCTTGCGTTTCCTCTGTGAAAGAGCTCGGAGGGTTCCCGGCCCCACTGCTGACACTGACACTGTCCTCCTTGGCCCCGGCACTGCAGGCACTGGCCATTGCTGCGCAGCAGCCGCTCTCCCCGTCCCAGGCTCCACAGCTGCTGTCACTGTGTAGCAGGCTCATAGCAGCGAATCGGGGGGCACTCCAAAATGCTCTGCAAAAAAAAAAAAAAAAAAAAATCACAAGAAGATACATTCATTTCAAATATTCCAAGATTGTGCTTTCCAGCAAGAACAAGTCATTTCTACTTTTGAGTAGAAGCAGCAGAGATAGATCTGCACAAGTGCTGCTTTTGTTTCACCTCTACTTCTATTGCGCATCTTTTTACCTACCTTGTAGAACACAGAAAGAACACTGCAGTCTGACAGCCGAGTTCAAGCACAAACACACACACATACACACCCCCCTACCTTTCTGCAATCTCCCTCATTAAACTACCTAATTTCTGTAAATTGGGGAATACTCTCTTTTCTGGCTATGTTTACTTAAAATAGCTCTTCTTCCTTTCCATATTACTTACTTCTAAAGGACCCAAACAAAACTTGTATGAAAAAATGCTACACAACACTCCTACTGATTGAAAATAGCCCAAGCTTAAACATATTCCTTGCAACAAATAAATGTTATTTAACGTCTTTTGCACAGAGGAATTTGTGGTATAGGTTTCCATTTATTTGATAACACCAGTTTAGGTGCAAACCCCCAAATAGCATGCAAGCCCACATAGCCAAAGCAAGAAGATGCTGTGCTATAAATGCAATTCAATTATCATAGTGCTGTAACTGTCAATAGGGCTTTGAACTGCATCAGAGAGAAAGCTAGTATTTCTGTAGGTCAGAAAGTTGACTATTAATTACTAGTTTGTAAACGATTTTCTTGTTCTGCGATTTTTTTTTTTTTTTTTTTTTTGGTATAGCTGGGAGGGAAGATGAGGGATAGGACTAAGAACAGATCACCCAAGTCATACTTCTCTGGAGAGCAGGGAATGGCACAGTGAAGTTAAAGTTTTAGAATATTGCCTTATAAAGAAGTTTGAACTCACACTAGGGAAATGATAAATGCTGGGCATCCCCAAACTAATGTTTCTACACAGAATTAGGGAATGGTGAAGAAAAGTTTAAACAACAGTTTTGTTATTATGGTAAATAAACATTTCTTAAGTTGAGTCCTTGTGTGGTCAGTTTTCCATAAGTGACCCCACTGGGAAGCGGAGGCCATCCAGAGGCACAGCGAGAGTACTGCGAATGATGGAGGGTTACGAAGTCAAGCACGACAAGCTAGGTGCCCATCAAGGTCAGACCTGGTCTTTTGCACAGACGGGGGAAAACTACCATTAACCAAAAATTGTACTGTCCGGGTTGCTGTCCTGCAACATCACTGTGTGCAGCTTGGAGCAAGGGGCACAGGGCAGAAAGTTTACAGCAGTCCCAACTTTCACATCAGGGAACTTTCTCTCCCTTTATCAGGATTTAAATGTATTAAGTCATTTTGACCAAATATTCACCAATGAGACAAGTAGATAGTTGTAACTGGCTATTCGCTGTACAGTACTTGAAGAGAAAATCAAGAGAAATGCTGATCACACAAAGCCTTAACTAGTATTTCCTGCAAACATTCTTTGAACACATGCATGACTACAGAAATACACTTTAGGCAACTTTCAGGTTAAAAACTTTAAGTATAGGCTACTGCCTTTCCTTAGTTTCCTTAACTTTCAAGTTGCCTTAACTAAGGAAACTTAACTAAGGTCTCCTTAATTGGAAACCTTTATTTTAAGTCTTAGTTATAAGCACCTTATGGGCACCTTAATTATTGCCCATTCATGCTTGGGATATTTTTGTTTTTCTAGTTAACTGCGGAAAAAGAAAGATTTTGTATATCAAGCAAAAAAACATGCAAAGTTAACAAATTTAGGCCAGTTAGAGCTAGAATCAAAACAGAGCTTTTATTTCATGGTGTAAATATGTAACTTTGCATTTTGTGGAAGTTGCAGAGGCAACTGAGGAATATGAAGAATATCTGAAGAGCTGTGTTCCTAACAAATATCACTGAGATACAGTCAGAGCCCTGGCTGCTAATCCGGGCTGTGCTGAGCCATGTAGCGAGGCTTCCTTCTAGAGAAATCATTCAAGAGCAGAGCTATCTAGCCCTTTCCTTCTGTGCCTTTCCTCTGCCCCCCAAATATTACCCCTGCGCATTATCAAGCACAGTATATGCTATAATTGAGTACAATAGCAATAGCGACTAAACACCAAAGAGCTTCTCAATGGCTGCCTGAAGCACAACCTTATCAACTTAGTGCCATGGAACTGAGTAGCCCCCAAAAATTACTTAGAATGGGAAACTAGGGATCAAGAGACAGAAATACGTAGGAACATACTCTGTTGAAGAAAAGGTTTTGAGATGGGCATAGGTAAGTCTTTTCTGGAGAAAAAAAAAAGAAACTGATTCCATGATTAAACTGGCCTTCCTTTCCCCACTGTCTAACAGTAGCTGCAAACATTGATTGAAACAAACACAGGCTCTATTTTGTGAAAAATCACGGGAACTCGATTTGAACTCTCTTAAGTAGGCTACCAGAATCTACAGGCCAATCCATGTCTGAAAATTCACATTATTCTATGTCACAAGGGGGTCCTTAATAAGACTTAAGAGAAACATGTATTCCATCAGCAATGTAACAGGAATTCAGGAAGTAACCAGAGCTTTGCCAAATACGGCTGTCACCTTAACTCACAAGTGCACTGGTTACATGTTTTTTCCCTTGGGCTCTTTCTAGACAAAAATACCCTGCTTGGAATATTATTCTTATAAAGAAGAAAACAGAATCTGACTCAGTATAACCTTAACAGCTAACCACTCTGCAAATACAAGTGCTGCGCAAGCGGTGTTCTCCATTTAAATTGTTCCTACAGCCAGAAGCAGCTATGTACGTTCAGTTTATGGAAACAAAAGTCACATACCAGGCTCATTTCAATGAATGAGTCACTGCAGCCAGTCTACATCCCAGGTTTGTGCAAAAATCCCCTTATCCAGCGAGGCAGTCCACACTTATGTCCCTTTTTGTCTGCATGCAAGCAGTGGGTTCACAAAACCAAGTGCAACTACTCCTGTCTCCTCTTTATAGATAGGGAAATTCAGGGACAAAGATGTAATTTAAGCAAGAAGAGGTGATTAAGAGACAGATTTTGATCTCTACTCACATTTTAAATGAATTTGTAATGAGATTTTTCTCCTACTCAGCTCTATCTCACCATATCTATGCTGGAAATTCTCTTCCCCCCACACATATTTATCACCGTGGGCAAGGCACACCGACTTTCAAATCAAAATTCACAACACCATTATCCAGACTGACATTCAAAGTCCGAGTACTCCACTAGAGCTTAAAACAATTCATGCAAGCTGAAATTATTTTAGTTGAAAATTTGTTTTGTGGCATTTATTTTTCTTTCTCTAGAAAGCACAGATTCAATCTCCATTTATAGAGCAGAGCTACAGCAAAACTAACTACAACAGTGCAATTTTAATGCAGATGACAGGCCTCTCCCCAAGTCAGGCAGAGCAGGCAATCTGGGAGCCCCTTGAAGCAGTTTTACATGTTTCTCTCCTGGGGAACTTAAAAATTTTCAGCCTAGAAGAGCAAAGATTGAAGAATAAAACCCGTTTAGGTTTTGTTATATCTCACATTTCATGTCAACTTGCTACACTTTCTTTTTGATTACAAAACAGATTACCAGTGAAGTAATATTTGGCAAACACCCTCTGAAAAGCATTTCAGTTTTTTTTTTTTCCTCTAATGATAATAGTTATTCTCCTTAATCTGTGCTGAACAAAATTAGACTAGTGAAATACAAGTGTATCTATATGCAATATTAATTTATAACATCCTGCCTGGAGCAGAGGCTTTAGAATTTATCCATTTTTGACAGTACTGGTGTGACACATTACACACTGCAGCAACCTGCTCTATGGTGTTTTTTTGGTTGTTGTTTGTTAAACCGGAACATTAGGTGGTGATTTTTCCCTTTGGTACTGTAAGGCTTCTCAGGCGGAGCATGCCTGGAAATTAAGTTTGCTGATGCACCTGAAATGCCCCTTCCTGGAGCTCTGAAGGCCCCTGAAGGGGCCAAGATGCGAAACAAGGTTTTAGGGAGTGCAAAGGGTGCTCCCATTCTATCCCCCGCAACGTCCTGGGCTCCCAGAGGTGGTGCTGCTGCCAGGGCAGCAGCTCCGTGTGGGCTGTTTGGCAGCAGAAAGGAAGGTGCTTCCCAAGCCAGTTTAATGCTCAGCATTGGTTTGATCATCATTTATTCTGTTCCACCTCCAACGATGGAACCTTCACATTTCAAAAGCAGACAGGACACAGTTAAGACTGTGCAGAGCTCCCATACTTCTCTGATTTTTAAGGTCAAACTATAATAAAACATTTCCTCAGCAAGCAGCCTGTGCTACGGTACTATTTACTGTGCTGCATTACAAACACATTAGGTTAATCTGTGATACCAGTCAGGTCAGAACAGCAAACTCCTGCAAGAATAATATACCTCAGGATTCACAAAAAACAACTGCAAATTAGAATCCAACAGGAAAAAAAAAATAGCATTTTAAATTACTGTGCATAGTAAAAGCCTGCACCCTGACTTGTAAAGTCTTGTAGCATAATGAAATTTAGATAAGACTTTTACAGATTTTCATGCTCTACCTAAGAGTCACAGTATTAATCCAGAATCTTTGCTAAATCAAAAACCTATTACTGGTTCCAGAAAATATCTACTGACTGCCTGGGGAGCTGAACTTTAATTAGAATAACAGGAAAAGTCTGGGAGTACACACTGTATTCTGTTTATACCGAAATACAAAATGATGTTTTTATGCATTTGGCAAAGGAACACTACACAGAGTACATTAGTTACTATGAAACAGAACTTTCTGAACAACAAACACCAATATCGAATACAGTTGATTTCCACATTATCACTTTCTAATAAAACTCATACTGAGCAGCCATATAACTACGAAAATCCCTACTTCTCCAGGCCCGTCCTTACTGTGGTCCCCAACTGACCTGCTTTCAGCTTGGCCACACAGAGCCTACAGGGGACATGGCCTCAGTGCACGAACAGCGAAGCCGGCGGGACCTTCCTGCCTTGTCAAGAGACATTTTGCACCTACAGAAATCTGGGTCATGAGACTGACAGATCAGTAGTGTGACTTGGGACGATTTGTTTATGAAGCAACCTTTCTCTGCCTATTCCCAAGCATATTAATCATTTCTCTACTGACACCCGATAGGCACTGTGCCCAGGGCTGTTTGCATTACCAGCTACACAGCCATCAGCAGCTTGGCCCCATCTGGGCAGAACAGACAAAGCGATGTTGGTTCATGTTAATTAATATGAATAAAGCACCCTCCTATCAAAGCTATCAAAGGGCTAGACAAGCAAATGCACTAAGAAATTCAAGCAGAATTCATGGTTGCAATAAATTCAATTCCGTTTCCCCAGAAAAGCCTACAAGCACGTTCAAACTGTTTTGCTGCGCTACCAGCTTTTTTAAGGCAGTAATTGTTAAGATGTTCTCCTCTCCTGGCTGACCACTGTAATTACTTGTTTTACATGTGACCCCAAAGAATTTAAATAAAAACTTGCTCTTGGCTTGGGGAGATGCTGTCAGTCTTTTATCATGTATGTTACTTAGAAGACTAGATAGGGGCATATTCCCACTTATGAATATATTTTATCCCGTTTAGGTCCTGCTTAAGTTTACCAAAACAACTCTAAATGCATTGAGCATGAGAAGTGCTACATATTCTGTTTAACCCAACATACTCCATGAGAATTTTCCTTAGGGGGGGGGGGAAAAAAAAAAAAAAAGCTCAAACCTTTTTCCAACTTAATTAAACCTCCAGAGACATTTCATTAAAAGCACTCAGTCAGCAAACATGAAGTGAGTGCTGTTAACGACAGGAACAACCCTTTTCTCTTCACATGGCAGAGGCCTTTGCCCAGTGTGACCTCGCTCTCCCTACGCACTCCCACAGCACTTGCGCACAGAGCATCCTCCCGCACTCCCCAGCGCATCTGTGGAGCACCTAAGGGGCTGCTGTAGCGGGCCCAGAGCAGTGGCTGGGGCCGAAAGCTGTTTAGACAGGGCCAGGAGCCCCCTCAGGCTCGGCGGGCATGGGTTTCAGGGCAGGAAGTGCCCTTATACAGGACAGGGGCCAACGCTGGCACCTGGAGGCAAGGGCAGCAACTCGGCTTTGCCGTCATGGGGACATTGGACAGAGGTCCCCTCAGTAGCGCAGCCCCAGCCTCCTGACCGGGTTTAATTACTGCCTGTCTCAACAAGCAGAGGGCTTGTATCTGGCATCAGCAAAATAATCTGACACCCTGAGAAAACAGCGAGCTAAGCACACCCTCCAAAGCATCTCAGTTATTTCCTTTTTTTTTTTTTTAACGTTACATTTACTTTCGTTTTCTCCTCGACACGCGCGACACCCCGCAGCTCGCGTGCCCCGGCCCTGTCCCCCGCACCCGGCCCCACGCGCTGCCTTCCCCCCGGCCCAGCCCGCGGCCCGTCCCGCCTCACCTGCGCTCCCCGGCGCCCGCCGCGCGG
>JAWLRI010000598.1:18084-30491 GCA_034781795.1 Crypturellus tataupa
GAGCAGCCCCTGGCGCGGGCGGCCGCGGCGCTCAGCTCCGCGCCCCAGGCCTCGGAGCGCTCCGTGCGGCTGCTCGCCGAGGGCTGCCACTTCATCGTCCTGGCCCTCGGCCGCCACGCGGAGAGCAGCGAGAGGAAGCCCTTTCCTCGGGATTTCCTTTCCGCCCTCTGCCCCTTCGTGGAGAGGTACTGCGGCATCATCCACAGGCTGCTGCAGGAGGTAAGGCCGGGTTGTCCCCTCAGCCGGAGCCTCTGCGAGCGCTGGGCTGGATGGTGACTGTGCTCTAGCTGTCCCCAACTGTCACCTCTGTCCTTTCTGGCACCTGTTGTTGGTACCTGTTGCTGTCAGGACTCTGAAAACACTGGTTTTTCTTTCCTCCCCTCTGCAGATTCCTCTTGACAGCAGCCAGGAGCAGCTCAGGGTGAAACAGCTGCTCTACTACAACCTCCAGCTCTTCACCAACGTGGCCTACAGCACCTTCCAGTGCTCCCAGGTACCGGGAATCGTCCCCAAAGCAGGGTCAGGTGGGATTCTGGCCAAGCCACGAGCACAACACTGGGAAGCCTCCCTATTCCAGGGTGACAAACTGGCTTCCCTGGCGCTTTCGGCAGGCTGACTGAGCCCTGAAGTCCCTTGGCGGGACCTTTCCTGGGAGATGATCCCTGCACCGCGTTGCTCTCCCTCTAACTGTGCCCCTTGTGCAGGCAAAGGGCTGGGGTGGCCTGGAGCGGCTGCTGGGGACCTGCCAGCGCGCCGTGGAGTGGATGCTGGCGGCGCTGGAGGGGCTGCCCTCGAGCAAGCGAGCGGAGTACCTCGAAATCACCGGTCAGTGGCCCCAGGGCAGCTCCTGGCCAGAATTCCCGGGTTTGTGGGGCAGCAGATCCATATCTGCCTCTCTCCGGGCAGCCTGGAGAACATCCGCTTCTCTGCTGTGGAGCACCCATGGCTCATAGGGCTCAGGAAGGGGGTATTGACCCTTTTTGGGAGAGGGAAGACGGTGACACCTTCTTTCCAGAGGATCTTTAACACTCGGTTTCCTTTCTCCATGGCAGCATCGTGCACGTTCAAGCTGGCCTACATCTTCTACAGCCAGAACCTTCACGAGGAGGTCGCCTCCCTCTCCAAGCTCTTCTGCAAGAGGCTGGAGAGCGCGGAGGGCTCTCAGTACCCGGAGATCCCGCCGGAAAAGGTGAGTTGAGGGATGCAGCACGAGCCGGGTCTCCCAGGGAGCCGCGGGCAGCCTGACCGCCCGGCTCGCGCTCTCCCCGCAGCTGCACAGATGCTTCAGGCTGCAGGTGGAGAGCTGCTGGAAGCGGGGCCTGTTTGAGGAGGCCCTGGCGGCCGTCGTGCAGTGGCTGGTGGCCCTGCGGGACAGGGTGCGGGAGCAGATGGCGGAGCCCGTGTCTCTCTGGACCCGG
This sequence comes from Crypturellus tataupa, assembly GCA_034781795.1. Taxonomy (NCBI): domain Eukaryota; kingdom Metazoa; phylum Chordata; class Aves; order Tinamiformes; family Tinamidae; genus Crypturellus; species Crypturellus tataupa. Next base: position 19,503 of record JAWLRI010000598.1, read on the forward strand.
GTCAAAGCGGACGCCACGAAGAAGGGCGCCCAGGAGATCGGGTTATGGTAAAGCGGGAGCCGCGCTCGCCACGCGCGTGGGGTGCATTTTGCACAGAACCCCCACCCAAACAGCCCCCGTTTCCCCCAGGACGCTGAGGGATGCCCTGAAGGGACACGGCCTGGACGCGGGGACCTTGGTGGCCTTGCTCTTCGAAGAGCTCAAGGCCTACAAGGGCGTGCGGGCCAGCACGGGCCGCGAGCGCTACAGCGTCGTGTGCGACCTGCTCGAGCTCTGCTCCGAGGAGAGCGGCCGCGTGCACGAACGGGCCACCGCCTTGGTGGAGCTGGCCCAGATCCTGTGTTATCACGACTACGCGGCGCACACCGACTGGTGGGTGCCTCTGCTCGTGCTGGGAGAGCCGCCGGCTCTGTCCTGCGGCCCTGGGAGCCCCGAAAGGACCTTTGAGGGGATCCTTGGGGGACTTGAAAGGTTTTGGGGTCGGTTTTGGGTGCAGAAGGATGTTTCTAATCCCTCTCTCTGGCAGCTCTGCCCTGGACTCGATCCAAGAGGCCTTGCGGCTGCTGGAGTCCGTGCCCAGGACTGCCCAGAACCAGGATGAGCTCCTGGATGAGCGGGCGCAGGCCTTGCTCTGGCTCTATATCTGCACCCTGGAGGCCAAGCTGAAGGAGGTAAGTGGCGCTGATGAAGGCTGCTTTTGCAGACCTGGAAAAGCTGCGGTGACTCCAGGCTCCCAGAGCTTCTCCGTGCCTAATGCACCAAACTCGGGAGTTAGGATGGAGAAGAGCTCCCTGCTCTCCTGGATCCCTTGCGCTTCCAGAGCTCTCAGTTGTGCCCGGCTGCTGCGGGCGAGCCCGGTGCCTCCTGGCGTGGGAAGAGCCCTCGTCAGCTTGTCCCTGCTCGTCCTCCTCCCTTTGCCAAGGCCACCAAGAGCGTTCCCACAGCCCCAGCAGGGCCCCAAGGGCTGATAGCGCTGCCTATGTCTCCTAATGTTTGTTGTTGCTGCCTCCCGACCGGCTGCAGAGCATGGAGAGGGAGCAGAGAGCCAGGGCTCAGGGGCAGAAGAACCTGGACGACTTTGAGCCCAACGACCTCAACTACGAAGACAAGCTGCAGGAGGACAAGTTCCTGTATGACGGCATCGTCTTCAACCTGGCCACGGAGTCCGGTGAGGAGGTGGCGGGTTTGAAGGCCCTTGTGTTGTGGAAAAGGCTCCTTTGGCCGGCGAGGCTCCTGTGCCCGAGGAAGGAGCAGCCCTGGGGTTGATGTTGGGAGGGAAGGACACGTTTGGGAGATGCTCATCTGCAGCCCTGCTCTGCGGGAGAGCAGGGAAACACATTCCTGAGAGGCGGAGGCTTTGCTCCAGGTGAACCTCCCAGGTTGGTTTGCTCCACCTGGAGAAGCCGCTCAAAGCTGCGCCGTGTCCTTAGCTCAATCCCAGAGCCTGGACGATGCCTTTGCCTTGTGGAAGCAGCTCCTGGAGAAGGAAGGCGTTCCCGGCGTGCGCAGCCCGGAGCAGACCGTGGCCTCCCTGCGCGTCACGGCAGCTCTCTACAAACTGACATCCAAGGTAATGGACCATCCCGAGGGAGCAGCCGTTGCCGGCACCAAGTATCCCTCTGGGATGGTCCCCTAGCGTGACCATGTCCTGCCCTCAGCCCCTGCAGGCCCTGGAGAGCTGCCTCCTGGTCAGATCCCTGTGCAGCGCCCTCGGAGACACCCTGGGCACGGCCGGCGCCTTGTGCCAAGTCACCGAGCTGCTCTTCCAGCTGGAGTGTCCCAGCTTTGCCAAGGCAAGTGCGGGACGGCCGGAGCGAGCCGGGTGACCTCGGCCGAGGCCGCGGTCCTCACCCTGTCGCGCCTCCTTCCAGCTTTTCCTGGAGGAGACCGAGTCCTGCCTGCGGGAGGCTGACGCCAGCGGCGATTCCTACCTGCTGCTGAAGCAAACGTGTCTCGTGCTCCGCAGCCAGCTCTGCTGCACCAGCCACCAGGTACCAGGGGCCTGGGGAGGCCTCGCTGCTTGGGGCTGCCCTCAAACCCCTTTGCCACCCGCGATGGGGGATTTGGGGAGCAGTAGGAGAGCTGAGCAGCAACTTGGCAGCCCTAAGGACCTCTGGCTGGCAACTATTTGCCCCTGAGAGATGTGGAAACATCCCGGCTCCTGAATGGTGACGTTTTTCCACCTCTCCTTGATTTCTCTTGCTGCATCCAGGTGGGAGAAGGCCTTGCCGTGCTGCTGGCCGTGCTCCAGAACCCGGCTCTGCAGAAGGCCTCCAAGGTCTGGTACCTGCTGCGAGCCCACGTCCTGCAGCTGACGGCCACCTACCTGAGCCTCCCTCCTGCCCGTCTCCTGCCGGAGCTCCGGCAGCAGCTCTCTGCTCTGGGTGCGTTGCTGAGGGGACAAAATGGATATTTCCAAGCCATGCAGTGAGTTCCAGGGCAATGGAAAAGCTGCAGGAGTTGCAAGCAAAGCTCTGTGAGATCTTCGCACTCGTTTTCTCCAAAACAAGCCCCTTTTGGGGGCAGGAGAAGGGGAACTGGAGCCTGTCTGGCTCTGAGGTCCCACTGCTGTGCTGGGGAGGGAGGGCTCGCTCTGCCAGGCAGAGCACTGATGTCCCTGGCTGCTCTCGTGCAGGGTGGAGGACGCCCGAGACGGCCCTCACCGAAGCCCACAAGCTGTTCCGGAGCATCGTCCTCCTGGTGATGGGTGGCAACGTGCTGGGCTCTCAAAAGACCGCGTCGGACGTCCAGTTTGTGGATTATGGTGAGTTGTATTTCCTTTTTGGACTGAAAAGCAGATACTCCTTTGGAAGGTCTGGTCACCTGCATGTCCCCACCCTGGCCTTGCAGGGGACAACCTGCTGCAGAAGTGGCAAGTGCTGGCCGACCTGCTGGCCTGCTCGGAGCAGCTCGTGGCTGCGCTCAGCCGGGTGGAGATGGTGAGCGAAGCCAAAGCCTTCTGCCTGGAGGCCATCAAGCTGGCCATGAAGCTGCATGCGGCTCGGTGGTGAGTGACCGTAGTGGCGTGTCCCCAAACCTGGGGCACCTGGGGAAGGGTCGGCTACTTTTTGGGGTGCAAACAGCTGCTTTAGGCCATCCCGGGACGTGTTTTCTGTGTGTTTAGCTTAGACGCAGGTTTGTTCCTTGCTGTCTGCATGGGATTGTGGCCTTGGGGAGGCTCTGAGTGTCCTGTGTCCCCCCCAGGTGTGTGGCCTTCCTGGTACAGAAGGCCCAGTTGGAGCTGCAGCGCAGCGAGCCGGAGCTGAGCCGCTGCGACCTCCAGCAGGCCCAATTCCTCCTGGAATCCAGCACGGGTGAGTCCCCACTTCTGGCTCCCCTTGTCCCTGGAATATCCCAGCTTAACTCCCCCCTCATCCCTTCTCCAAGTGGGCAGCGCTCCTGGGAAAGGCAGCATTGCGGGAGCCTCTGTTCCGGATTAGGATATGGGGGAAGGATGTGGGTCTAACTCGCCTCTCCCCTCGGCCTGCAGAGTTTGAAGGCAGCAAGAAGCAGCGTGGGCAGAAGAAGATCCTGCCCCGCAAGGGCGAGCCGGGAGGCGGCGAGTGTCAGCATTCCGGCTCGGAGCCTCCCGGGGAAGAGGACGCCTTCCTGAAGGGCCCCGCGCTGGAGTTCGTGGCCACGGTGAGCGGGCCGGGCAAGGCGGCTGCTCTCACCACGTCCCCGGAGCTGAAGCCCAAGCAGAAGAGGCGCCTGGGCTTCCTCGGCCACCCGTCCGCGTGCCGCTGCTCCCTGTGCTCCGACCTGACGCTCTCGGCTCTCTGCCTGCGCTGGCTGCTCTCCTGCGCCCAGCTCGAGCTGGCAGGGGACGGCGAGGCCGAGGGGCTGGCGCTGCTCGAGGCCACGCTGCAGCGCTGCCGTGCCGTGGCCGCCCGCTTTGTCACCGTGCTGCGGGACAAGCTGTGGGGTGGTGGCCCCGCGCCGGCGGCCGGCCGGGCCCTGCCTGCCTTGGAGCTCCTGGATGAGCTGGTGGCCGCCGGCTATGCCACGCTGGCGTCCCAAAGCCTGGCGAGCTGCCAGGCTCGGGAGAAGCTGCGGGAGCACGTGGAAGCCGGCCTGACCTTCCTGGAGTCCCGGCGGCCTCACTTGCCCAGCCTGGAGATCTCCAGGGCCACCCTGCTGCTTGCCAAGGCCACTGCCACCATCTGCGCTCTGGTCCCCCATCACAAGGACTCCGCGAGCGGCATCTTCTCCAGCGCTTGGACCTGGCAGCCCCTGTTGACTCCCGTGGAGCCCAAAGCATCAGCCCCGCTCGAGGCGGCCAAGGCTCTGCCCCAGAGGAGCAAAAGCAGGAAGGGGACAGTGACAGCACCTGGGCCCAAGCCCAGGGTGAAGAAGAGCCAGCGAGCGAAGGCCCTGGCTGCGTCGGACTCGGACGACGTCTTCGCCGTGGGTGACCTGGACGCGGAGGTGCCCCCCATCGTTATCCGCCCGGGGCCGCTGCCCCACACCCCGCACCAGAAGCCCTGTCCCCCCGGCAAGGCCGCGGCGCCCAGGGCTCCCTTCAGGGTGTTCATCGATTCCTCCCCGTCGCCTGCCAAGTGCCAGCTGCCGAGAGCCCCCCGAGCCAAGGGCAGAGCCAAGTCCCGCCTGAGGGTGAGTGAGGAGGGACAGGGCTCGAGGGTGGCTCTGCGCAACCTCCCCGCTCCCTTGGGAAAGAAAAACCTTGGAAAACCCAGTAGCTGCCCAGTGCCGCGTCCCCTCTGTGGGTAGAGTGTCACCTCCGCGTCCCTCTGCTCTAGGTGACGTTCAGCGACGACAGCGACGTGGAGGATCCCAAACCGAAGACGACCGCCGCAGCTGGCAAATCCCTAGGCTCCGGCTGCAAGACGTCGGAGCCCACGGGCCGTTCCTGGAGAGTCCCGGCCCCCAAATCCGCGGTGGCCGCCGCGACGGGATCCCGGACAACGCGGATGAGCTGCCGCAGAGCTGGTGGCACGGAGGAGAAGAGGGAGCAGGCGGCTCGCAGGGCTCCCAGACGGAGAGGGGAGGAGAAGCGGGAGCTCATGAGGACCATCGAGGAAGAGGAGAAGCTTGACGTCAGCCTGGAGGTTTTGCGGGCCTCCGAGGAAGAGGAGGGAGCGCCAGGTGAGTGGGGTGCCCGGGGGAGGAAGGCAGGGGAGCCTTGAAGCTCCCCCAGCAGCTCTCTGGAGGTGACAATATCCAAGGCCGTCTCCGTCCCAAGCTCCAGGCCCTTCCCTCTCTCCCTGCAGGCAGGGGACGGCTGGAGGGCGCGGACGGGGAGCGCGAGGTCCTGCGGCAAGAAGCCGCCAGGGTCAACATCCCTGCGGTGCCCCCGCACGGCCAGGACCCCCTGCACCTCGGGACGCTCTCTGCCCTGTCCGGGGCCAGCGGTGAGCTCCGGAAAACTCCTGCTAGCCCTTCTGCACATCCCTCTGGAGCTTCCCGCTGCTCCCAGCTCCGGCAACGGGCTCGGGTGCCCCCAGCAGCAACTGATCCCTGTTTGGGACGGGGTTTTTTTGTTTATATTTTTGCAGATGCCGCTTCCCTGGCTGCAGCCTGCGAGCTCCTGAAAGCCGCTTTCAACTGCATCAGCCACTGCCCTCCCGGCGCTCTCTACAGCCGCCTCTGCCAGCTGCTGGCGCTGGCGCGGGGCGAGCAGGACCCCGCGGGCACCGCGTACCTGCTGTGCGAGGCCGTCTCGGTCACCCTCCGCCACCAGCTGCTCAGCACGCTGCACAGGAACCTCCAGTAAGGGACCCCGGCCGCTCCAGCGGAGCCCAATCCTCTCCGTGTCCCCTGCTCGGAGCCTTGGAGCGCCACTGAGCTGGAGGGGTCCCCGCCGAAGCCCTGGGATGCAACAAGGCGCAATTAGGGGTGTTTTTTCTCCCTTCCCTCCTCAGCAAAGCGAAGAAGTCGTCGCTCGGTATCGCGGAGCAGCTGCGAGGGCTCTCGCTGCAGGAGGAGAGCTCCGCTCCGGGCAGCCGCCACTGCCGTCACCTCGCTCGGCTCCAGGACCTCTTCGCGTTCAGCTCCTCGGAGCTGGGGCCTCGGGAGCGGGAGAGCTTCCGGGAGCAGCTGGAGCAGATTCCCAGCGGTGAGGGCTGATCCTTGGGCTCCGGAGCGTTGCGTGGCCTTGGGTTTGTCCCCTGGCTCTTGTTTGAGCCCCGGGTGTCATTGCCAGGGGTAACCGTGTGCCTGATGACCCTCGTGAGCCTCCAGCCAGCCTCGGTGGGGGACACGCTGCTGCTGACGCGGCTGCAGAGGGGCAGCGCTCCCGTCACCATCCGCATCCCCACGGGCTGCTCCAAGGTGAGGACGGGGGTGGCAGTGGGGACGAGCCCCAGCGTGGGGCGGCTCCGGCGTCCCAGCTCCCTCCCTCTTCTTCCAGGCTCCGCTGAGCTCCGTGCTGCGGGAGTTCGATGCCATCCAGAGGGAGCAGAAGGAATCCATCAACTGCACGGACCACGTGGAGTGGTGGCAGTGCCGCCTGAAGCTGGACCAGCGCATGAAGGTCAGGGAGAAGCTGCCAGTGCCCTGGTGGCACCCGGCACGGCCGTCCCCGCGTCCCCACTGACTCCGTTATCCCGCAGAGCCTCATCGAGAGCCTGGAGACGCAGGTGCTGGGCTGCTGGAAGGGGGCCCTGCTCCCCGGTGGCCCTGAGCCCGGCCTGGCCGAGGAGGCGTCCGCCCTGCGCGCCCGGCTCCGGCAGCGCGTCGGGGCGCCCGTGGACGCGGCGCTGCTCGAGGTGAGCGCGGGGACGTCGCGCATGCCCTTGGCTTTGGTCACAACCGCTCCGGAGCAGTGCCGGACGCTCCCTTCTCTCTCCTCGCAGGTCGTGCTCAAGGCTTCTGCTCTCCTCACCCCTCAGGACCTGCAGGCCTTGGCCTCCGGGTTCTGCCCCGCTCAGCCCCTCGCAGCCCAGAGCCTCTTGCAGGAAGCCCTGGAGAAGCGGGAAGCGCGGGCCGGGCAGGCCGGGGGCTCCCTTGTCCTGGTGCTGGATAAGGTGGATCCCTGCGCCTCCCGCTCCTCTCCCGCCCGCCTCGGGCCTGCCCCTTGCTCACATCCCCTTCTTGCTCCCAGCACCTGCAGAGGCTGCCTTGGGAGAGCATGGGATTCCTGAAGGACGTGACCGTGACGCGGCTCCCTTCCCTGCGCTTCCTGCTCAGCTATTCCCTGGCGCAGGAGGTGGGAGCGCCGGGACCGTGCGGGCTGGGAGCTCGTGGGCTCCGCTTGGGGCTGGCGCTGACCTGTCCCTTGTCCCCACTCCAGGAACGGGCCGGCTCCGTGCTGAGCCGCGGCGTGAACCCCGCGAGCGCCTTCTACATCCTCAACCCGCACAACAACCTCCCGGGCACCGAGGAGCGATTCCGGGGCTGGTTTGAGAGGTGAGCGCGGCCCCCTCTCCCCGGAGCCGCCTCCGCATCGGGGCTCTCCGGGCTCCGCGCCACCCTCGCCCGCCTTCTCCCGCAGCGAGCCCGGCTGGACCGGCATCACCGGAGCCATCCCGCGGCAGGAGCAGATGCAGGCGGCGCTCCAGGAGCACGATCTCTACATGTGAGCGGTGCTCGGGGCCCGCGGGCGCTCGCGGCGCGCGCTCCGCCGCGCTCATCCGCCTCCTTTCCCCCAGCTACGCCGGGCACGGCGCGGGCGCTCGCGGTGTCTGCGACTGCTGGAGTTACAGGCAGATATGGCAAACTCAAAGAAACCGAGGAACAACACACGGGATGAACTGATTATGAGGAAAGGGGCCATGGTATTCCAGTTAGTCAGAAATACTACGGCAATTTGGCGCAATGCTGCTAGATACTGTTGGTTTAAAATGGACCTTTTCGTTTCAAAGCTGTACATAAACCTGCAAGAGAGAGAGGAGAGGCAGAGACGCGTCAGGGGCGGCTCGGGAAGGCGCTGCTGCCTGCGCAGCCCCCGCAAGCCCTCCGCACCACGGAGCAGCGCGGCAGGCGCAGAGAGGAAGCGGCGCTGTCCCCGGGTGACCGCCCGGGAGCAGACACCACGAGGGCGGCAGCTGCCAGCCGCTTCCCGGGCTCGTGCCAAGATTAGAGGCAGCTGACGGCGCAGCGAGGGTGCCGGGCACTCACCCCTCCTCGCTACACCCCAGCCTGCTCCATGCCGAAGGGCACCTCCGGGTGCTTGTAGCTCAGCAGGACGTCCGTGATGCACGTCGCCGGGTAGCACGAGGCGTTGAGGTGCTGGCTGCCGTCGCCCAGGCCGGGGTGCTCCTGACCTTCCAGGGTGTCCCCGCACTCTGCAGGACGCAAGAGCAGCGTCAATGCGGCCACGCGGGGGGTCTTCAGCCCCTGCAGACCCCTATCCCAGCTGCAGAGGGGTCTAGAGCCGCAAGTTCAGCGTGTGCAGGGGCAAGGGCACAAGCACCCCTGTGAGCTGCTGCTTCTGAACAAACCCAGCTGCCAACGTGCACCCTGCGGAGCTGCCGCCCGCTCTGCGGCTGCTGCCCCGTGCCCTGCGCGCACGCCCGCAGCCCGGCGCGCTGCCTACCCTCACTGTCCCTGTCGCGCAGCTGCTGGCTGCCCATGAGGGACGACTGGCTGAGGACAGCGTCCGACATCCGAGCGGAGCTCAGCGCCTTGCCGGCCATGAGGCTCATTCCGGGCAGGCTGTCCAGCTGCACCTGCGGAGACAAGGGCATCAAGGGGAAGGGGGCTGCCGCGAGAGCACCGGGCTGTCCCCCTGAGCTTCCAAGTACCCCACTGAGGCTCGAGTCTCGCGCACGGGGCGGCCCAAGAGCTTTCCCGACCTCCGTGTCGGCAGCGAGGACAGAGGCCCTCTGCTCCAGGCTGTGTGGGAGCCGTAGCAAAGAGCACAGGGCTACCTGCGCTCAGCCCCTCGTGGAGACTGCGAGAGCAAACCGGCCGTACCGAGCTGGGCGCCCATGTGTCAGTGCCTGCGGCCGCATGAGCAGATACCCCGGGCCCCTTCCCCACCGCGCAGCGGCTCCTCAAACCTACGTAGGCGTCGTCGCTGTTCTGGATGGTGTGGTGCCTCTGCAGCGTGCGGGGCCGCGGGTGCTCGCCAGCCGCGGCGCGTGCCCCGTACCCCAGGCCGTTGTGGTCGGGCAGCTGCATCGCCTGGCCGGGGGAGCTCCTGTCCATGCAGTTCCCCACGATGGATTCTTCAGGAGCAGACAAGAGACAAGCGAGAGGTCAGCGCAAGGAGCCGCAGCCTGTCTCGCACCACCGAAGCGCAGGCTGCAGCGCTGCGCCAGAGCCCCGCGGCGCAGCACCCCTTCCCCGCGCAGCGCGAGCTCGACCCGGGGGCCCCGCGGGGAGCAGGGTTGTCCCCAGCCCCGGGCGCTGCCAGCTCAGAGCTTATCTGCTGACTCGGGCCGCGCAGGCCACGAGTGCACGGCCTGGCAAAGTCCAGCGCGGCGCAGGCTCCCGGGCCGGGGGTAAAGGCTACGGCGCTATCAGGCGAGCCCCGCGTCAGTGAGGACACCGTGTTTTGGCTAAAGTTCTGCGCCGCGCGGCAGCGCGTCACCCTCCACGCACGTCAGCGGCTCTCGCCACGCGGAGCAGGGCCACGCGCTGCGGCACACCCGGGTATCGCTTGAGCACCCGCGCCGCTGCCCTGGCACCACGGAGGCCCCTCCAGCGGCGCTGCCCGCCTGGGCCCGGGAGGACTGCATGGGGAGACGCATCCAACAGCAGCGGAACCTTCCCAGCCAAGGCTACGACCTGAGCACGATTTGCAAGGCCAGCAAACGTCCTCAGCACACCAGCTCACATGGCCCTACGGTCCCTACAGGAATGTTCCACCCGCCGCACGGATCTTGCTGCATTGCAAGAAGCGCTGTGGGAGGAAACCAGAAACACAGCTGGCCTTTCCCTTGCTTTGCACAACCGCAAGGTTAAGATCGGTTAAATCTCAGCTTTCCTGGAAAAAGCCAGCAACAAAACACAAGGCACGCTGGAAAACAAAGTGGCGAGAGAAGGGGAAGTGCCACCCCCGCACAGCCCGGGCTGCTGCCCCAGCTGCCGCGCGTTCGCTGCGTGGGCCGTGTCAGCAGCCCCGGCCCGCGGCTGCACGAGCCGCTCACTGCAAGCTGCGCTCGCGGCCGCCGCGGCCCCGCTGCCAAGGGACAAGGGACAGTCACCCTCGCGAGGTGCAGAGCGGGGTCCCGAGACACAGGATGCTCCGCACAGTTGTGCGCTTGGCACCTGCATGGGCGGTAGCTGGCGCCGGAGCAGCTTCCAGCCTCGCACCACCGAGTGCTGCTCCCGGTGACGGCCTGGGCCGAGGCAGGGCCACTCGTGGCACTGGCGGGGAAGCAGGCAGAGCTGCTCCCGTGAGGCCCGGGGACAGCGCTCTGGAGAACGGCCGGGTCGCGCTATGGCCAACAGCATGCGGCACTCGCGCACGAACGCTGCTTCCCTTGAGCCTCTATAGGGCCTAACGGTGGAGCAGCCTGCTGGGATGTTCAGCTCTCCTGGACGTGCAGCGGCACAGGCCACATTCCAAGTGGGTTATTAAAAGCAGGAGGAAAGTCTGGGCAGCCGCCTCTCCGGACATAGCTCACCACAGCAGCCCTCCACAGAGTCCCTGTCAGGAGGGCTTGCACAACTCTATTTGTAAACATTTACTTGCTTTTACTCATTTACGAAGTCTTGCAGGCTAAAGTCCCCCACCCTTGTGTAACTCGTTGCAGCACCGCGAGTGTCCAGGCAGAGCTGGGCCTCCTCCCTGCCTGCATCCTGCCATCCCCCCAGGAGCCCGAGTGGCTGTGCCCACCGCACGGTGCCAGCAATGTGCATGCGGCTCGGTGCAAACAGCAGCAATGGAGCTCACAGATGTTGCTCAACCCGGCGCTATTTTTCCCTCCTGTGCTCAAGCACAGCAGGGCAGTTGAGCTCAGGCTCTGCCAACGCTTCGTAACGCAGCGCTCGGAAGCTTCGGCACGGCCCCGGCCTCGCGCGGCCGCAGCGCTGCCCCTTACCTCTGCTGGGCACCTTAGTGCGAGTGAAGGCGGCCGC
>JAWLRI010000601.1:0-53437 GCA_034781795.1 Crypturellus tataupa
AAATAAAATAAAATAAAATAAAATAAAATAAAATAAAATAAAATAAAATAAAATAAAATAAAATAAAATAAAAAACTGCAACATATATATACGTATGCTTATATGTTGAATTTTTTTTCCTATTGCCTTGGTAAGAATCGCAAGCTCTTCCAAGCATCAAGAGCGTTGTTTATTCTCAAAAAATGTGTTGGTCAAACGGGCTGGCGATATTTTTGCCTCAGACAGGATGCAAGTAGGTACATCATCCACCCAGCAGTTCTTCTATGATTGCCTAGGATCTATGGTGAAAGTGGCCCTGTGGGGTGATTCCAAGCAGTAAAGCAAGCAAGACAGAGAAGGAGAATAAGTTCGCAAGCAAGACAGAGAAAGAATGTCCCCCAAATGCTCTCACATTACGGAGGCAGGATCTAGTGTCATTGCTCTCCTGAGAAGGAAGTGTTAATAGTAAATATAATTTTTGAAAATCATTTTTTCCAGATTCTGAATCCAGGCATGTTGTTCAAGAACTACATCAATTTTCTGTCATCTTTTTGAGGTAATAAAATGTTAAATCAGTCCTACTTTATACTCTAAAATCTCATGAGAGCTGAGATGTTAATAGAAATGGACTGAAACTTTTTGTGGTTTCCAAGAAGACAGATGAAGCTAGTTCACTTGTGAAGTGAACGGGTTGCCCATCCATGCTGTGAGGCCTCATTGTAGGGCATCTGAAATGGCATCAGAAACTTCCATTGAAGCACGTGGAAAACAAAAACCTTCTAGACGGAAAGATGAACGAAACTGGCAGTTATCAATTTCTGTTGTGTTGATGGAAACAAGTTTGAAATTTATTTGTAGTCCATATTAGACTCTGGTTTCTGGCTTCCTAAGGCTGTCTGTGGGTATGGTGACAGCAAGACATACTAAGGATGCTCTCAAGACCAAATACTTGGGCAAGGAACTGGCAGATGTCCAAGTCCAAAGATTCAGAATTTTCCACCAGGAGAGCAGAAAAAGTTTGCGAAAGCATTACAGCAGGACAAAAGTTCGCTTCAATTCTTCCGTCTACTACCTGGCATTGTATGACAGGCATAAATACAATGGGAAGAGAGAAGAATGTCACATAAACATGGAAAAAATATAATTCATTAAAAATCCAGTCTCATTTCACAGAAGGGCAATGTATTTTCCTTTCAGAACTGAGACACAAGACTCCTGCGTATGCATGATATGTCATCTGTCATAGGTTTATATCTTGTCTTACAAAAAGCACATTGTTCAAATGGATATTAAAATTAAAAGAAAAAAAAGAGAGATAAAAATCCCAGTAGAACACTATTCTACCAGAAAAGAAATTGCATAGAGAAGTACATGTGCTAATTGCAATATATAAATCTTTCTATAAGGAAATCTTGCAGTAATTAAATGCTATAAGAAAAATGCTTCAAGTAGCCATATAAGCAGGTAAATCATAAATCTGACTTGCAGGGAAAAAGCAAAAAAGGACTGTACAAGCAGAAATCCCAAAGGCATGCAGATGAGTAGCACTTTGTTAATACCTCTCATCTCTGGAATGATAAACTGTGCAGTCATAACTCTAAACCTTATGAGGCTTAGGTAGCACCGCTCACCCATTAGCATTCTGATGCTGTCTGAGCATCACAGCTAGTAAAATTCTACCATGAATCTGGCTAATAAGTGGGGTGAACAAAACCGACAAGATTTTAAGAAAATGCAAAATAGTTAATGCATTTTAAGGATATCACTAAGGAAACAATGAACAGCTTTGGACATATATAAAAACAAACAAACAAACAAAGCACCTCCTTGATTTAAGCTGTCTAATCTCCATTTAGTGTTGTAGATAAATAAAAGATGATTTTTGGAAGGATCAAGTCTCAAAAATTGGTGAGCACTTCAGAAAAATCAGAGCATGTTTAGATTCCAAGATGTGGACTAAAGATGGTAATAAAGCTTAAATTACAGCAAATGCTTTAATTAAAGTAATAGACAAGGGCTTCCCCTTTACAAGAATAGCCTTATCAAATACTGTGTGATGCCGTTCTGCATTTCTCATAGCTGCAAAAAGAAATATTACAGTCAAGCTCAGTGCTGAGGAACGAGCCTAGGATAATTTTACTTTTGGGTATAGATGGGAAAGTATACATTTTTAGAAGGAAGAATCTGAGAGACTTAAGTATCAAAAGCAACACTTTTTTCAAAAGAAGATCCTTAAAGTGATCTTGCCTAATAGTTCCCATGTGTCTTTTCTAAGGGGAAATCTGAATAGCAGTATGACAAATATATTCATCTTTGGTTTTTAGATTTGCTGGAGTTATTACTTTTGTAACATTATTTCCAAGTGAAAGCAAGAAATGGATACCTAACAGGTGATCAAATAGAACTTAAAAATAGTAGCCTTCAAATAAGGATTAAATGTTCTTTGATGTAATTAGACATAGTAATTTTTGTGAAGTAGAGGTTAATGGTTAATACAAAGATATAATGGGCACTAAAATATGTTTAAAATATATTTAAGTAGCAGACTAAGTGCCTTTTTACTGAAAAAGATGCATAGGCAATGGAGCTAGTGAAGAAAAAAAAAAGATTTATTTCTGATTAAAAAGAAAGACAACTAAAAGATTTGAATTTCCAACTCCTTTTCATCATTTTTATCCTTTTTCATAATTTTTGATGAGGCAATTAAATTGATGAAAAAGTTACGATTACTAATAACTGTATTTGCAATAAAATTATGATTTTTGAATGAGAATTTCTGTCTGTATTTTCCAGACACTGACATCATTGGAACTCATTATTTCTGCATTTGACTTTTTTTTTTTTTTTTTTTTGCTCTTTTTCTGTATCCTTTCTGCTTATTTATGGCTTGATCTCTCACAAAAAGACCTCTGTCCTTTGCTGTTACTTGCAGTCCAATTTCAAATACCAGTGTCTTGTTCAGAAAGAGACATATTGGAGAATTTTGGCATCATCGCAATAGATTCTATGGCCCTTCAACAGTAAGATCTGTTTGGAGTACACTTCTAGTCCAATCACAGCTTCAAAACTTTGATAGAGTAAAATAAGGAAAGGTGGATCCAACGAGGAGAAATGTCTCCTCACCTTACCAAGGGAAAATTTAAATATCAATGGCATATATAAATATCACTCTTAGATCTTAGCACTTTTGTCAATCCATTTTTACAGCCAGGAGAAGGGTCCAGTGTGAGAAACAAGAGCTGTGAAATTCACAGGGGTACTGATATAGGATGATAACAGAAGCAGCAAAATTGCAAATTATGGTTTCCTGGCTTGTAACTCCAAGATTTTTCTTGAGAGAGAAGGCTTCTGAGCTTGTAATAGATAATAGATATGCTGCATTCATCTTTTACAAAGAAATTCAAGCAGGCGTTGTGTGTCACCTTGAAAGATCTGGTTATCAGGCTGTGTAATTCACTGCTTTGCTCTCCCCATTTCCCATGGCTACCTGACACCTTCTAATAAATTATGATTAATGTTGGTAGTGACAGAAGTAATCTCAAAAATATCTCCTGAATATATTCGTTGAGGCAGGTTTGATGCTCGTGCTGAAGATGGAGGTTTTTCCTCTGCCCGAATCTGAAACTTCCAGTAATTGCATGAGACACAAGAGAATAAGATCGACTAATACTGATGATATTCTGTATCACAGTAGACAAGAGTTTAGAATCAACCTTAGGAAAAATGTCTTTCATGTTACCCTCTGACACTTGCTTAGCTCAGTTAATTCCAGTGTTTTATTTAGCTCCATTAACTTTAGAAGAAAATGAAAACCCTGAGAGACAATATGGCTCCCAGGATTGATAAAGGATTCACGAGTCTCTTTTGCCTTTTGATCACTAGGTAGTACCAACACCTGAAAGTATAACCTGTACATAAACAAATAACTCCATGAACTCTTTTTTTTTCTCTTAATAAATCTATATTTTCCTGAGCTTGTGTCTTGTCTGATAGCATTCACTGAGTAACTACTGCAATTCATTCTTGTTATGTAGTCAAGATGGTATCTAGAAGTACCCCACACCCATAGTCATGTCAGCTAAACATGACTGGCCAAACAGTTCTCATTTTTGTTCTCTTCCACTTATGCATTTCTAGACAGAGCTTTAATATGCTTTATTATCCACAATCACTTTAAAAAGAAATACTTCTAGTCCATTGTCCCTAGGTCATTCCCAGCAGCACTGTCACAACAATGGAAAAAACTAAAAGACATGTGAGTAGAACAAAAATAAATTCATTTCATTCTTTCTGACAATTTTCTTTATGGCTCATTTCTGTTCCAGAAGACAAGTATTACAACCCAATGCCTTTCTGGTGGTCTATGGAGCAAAACAACAATAAAAGAAACAGTATAATTCTGCTGAGAAAGAAGCATATATGACATACCAGTTGCGACATTCACAACAGTGAATACTACTACTCAACAACTGTCTTTTTCTTACTTTTAGCTTAGATTATCCTCTCATGACATCCCTGCTTATTGCATCTTTTTGCTGTTGTGCATAGCTAACATAGCCATTTGGAATTAGGATAATCAAACTTATATTTTTTGCTTTCTCATATTTACACTTGTCTGCCTTGTGTCTTGGATTAAAACGTCTTCCCTGACTGTCACTGAAAGTGACTAGATAATAAAGTGTAATTGCTACATATCTTTGACCCTTGGTGTGGTAAGCTGATGGTAAGCTCTGCGGTATTCCTAGAAATGTTTCCTAGCAATGAAAATCTATCCAAAACATGATTCATGTACTCATATCAAACCTCCAAATACCTTAATTTTCCTTAGCTGTTAATGAACTGTGTTTCCTCATGGTTAAATATCACTTTCCTTTCTTTCCCTCTTGAAGCGCTTCTGCAATTCATTTTCTTTCTTGTTTTGCTAATATTCCTTGACTAAAAATTTCACACTTGCACAAAGATAATAAGATTACTCTTTCTAAGTTGCTTTTCTTTCCCTTTTCTGCTACCAAAATGACACTTCAGTTTCTTTGTTCAACCATCACCAAGCTTCAGTTTAATACTATATGGCCTAAGAGACCTATAATAGTGGAAAGAAAAGTGATCCAAGTCATCAAAGGAGGAAAAGAATACAACAGTTCAATAAAAACAAGAGATATAAAAAGAGCATATCTAAATCACTTCAATTTCTTCTCTCCCTCAGTTCTCTACTAAAACACATGTAAGCAATTACAGCATCTGTTATCTTGATGGCCTGGAATGTAGTACCAACATCAGCTACGTGATTTTGCAAACTTCATGGCATTTAATATCAAAGGACACTATTAAAATTGAGTCTAAGTGAAATCTCTTCTACAAATTGGTAAATAACAGACAAGGGAAAATATACTGAATTTCCATTTGTTCTGTTCACAGTTGGACAGGCTAGTTGGTCTAGAAAGCAAAACAAAACAAAACAAAATGTCCTGAAATAGATTCCAGCCTCAGGACCTTCCAAGACAAAAGTTTAAGCTATTATAAATTAAAAGACTTCAGGTAAGAAGCAATTTCTTCCTTCTGCTCAGTTGGATCCACAAGACTTCAAACACTTTCCTTTTTTCTTTGATATTAAACATAGACATATTTGTTTTCTTCACTCCCTCTCATGTTAGCTCATAATTTGAGGCAGAGGCCACTCAACTATACATTTTAAAAATAGTCACTAGAAATGATAAGTAGAAGAAACATTTTCCTTGAAGCAAAGATAGTACAGATGTAGCATATTGGAAGGAAACTTTAACAATATATTTTGGGATATACTCATAATTATGGGTTTTATTAGTTCACAAGCTATTCTGTTGTAACCTTTGCAGCACGACATTTGTTAGAACAGCTTGACTTCATATGCCCCTTGATATTTAGCAGACTTGTTTTAAAAAACTTGCCACCCCAGGTAGCTGCAAATAACATCTTTACCAAATGTCAGATGAGTAGGAGAGAGTGGAAAAAATGATACATTTATGTAGAAAGATTTTCATTTCTTTGAATTAATATATAAGCAGTATGATTAATAGCAAGAATTTTAGTAAAACTTTCTGAAAACGCCTTTGAAAAATATATACTTAACTTGTAGACTCACCACAATGAGGCACAGAAGACAGCTGGGAAGCAAAATATGCATTAACTATTGTTCCAGGGGTCTGGATGAGAAGACTGAATCTTAAAAAAGACCATTTTCTACAAGGTTCTCAGTACAACTACTTAATCTTTGTTGTTTCCCATTTTAAGTCAAGCAAATAAGGAACACCCAAAAAATAAATTACTTATTTCAGGAAAATTGCAGTGTTTTGAATAGGGTGTGTAAAGTGTCTTTCTACAAAACGAGTATCTGGTAAAGCCAAGGTGCAGACCGTTAAACTGAATGGCTTCTCATTCTGTTTTCTTTTTTCACTGGGGTAACCAAATGCCTTTTGTATTTTTTTTCATCTTTTATTTGTTTTTGTGGTTTCACCTGTATACTCGTTTACCTCTGTTACCTCCTAAGAAGCACAAATTTTGTTATGACAAAAGTTTGTTGGCTGAATTTGCATGCTAATGCATCAATACCCATGACACAATTAGCATATACCTTGTGTGGGGACGATAATATCCTTAGGATCTCTAAAGAGGTAACCATTTTCCTCATTTGGTAGATTTCTAACATACGTTGAAATACAAGAGAAATCGTGATGTATATAATCTAAACAATAATAATAAAAGTCTTCCTTTCTAGGTGAATTGAAAAGCCTTGTCCATAATATGTGGTATTTAAATCTTTGTTGCATTTCTTTCTTGATACTATTATACTTTACCTTTCTTTATCAGGAGAGGATGAGCAGAGAGAGAAAAGATATAAAGGAATGAAGATGGGCTGAAAGTCTTAGAGGGTTAAAAGACAGTTGTGGCTGGCTGCATTAGGGAAGAGTCTCTTCTATTTCTGTGTGCTTTTCTAGCTGAAAGTCTCTGGAAACAAAATGCTTTTCAAAGACCTACCTCAGGTCTTTGAAAGACCTCAATCAGACACTCAGACTATTTCCAGAAAGTCACTCATTCAATCCAACTGTTTTTTACACGTGTCCACTAGGTCACTACTGCTTCAACATGCACTACTACCAGGCATAACTATTACTAGGCGATTGCTCTGCTTTTAAAATTCTAAACAGTACCTTTTTTTTTTTTCCGTTTTTTTTTTTTTTTTTTTTTTTTTTTTTACTGAAAGCATATAGTGCCTCACAAGAAACACTGTCACTGAACACACTGCTGGGTACATATCCATCTCAGTATACAGCATACAGCATCCTCAGCAACAGCCTGTATTCCTTGTCACAAACAACATGGTTTCTCTAACTTATTTCCATCTGGACATTGATCATAACAAATAAGAAGTTACTGAGGGGTAAAGGAAGCTTCTCCATTTTAAGAATGATTCAGTATTTTTTATGAAGAAACTTCTAAAATACTTGATAGGAAAATTCACACGGCAGCAGCCAGTCCATTCCCATCACTGTCATTCCTGATTTCTCACTTCCCACTCTCAGAATTCCTGACGCCAGGTTAGCTCAAGCCCCGCTGCTGTGCCTCACACTCTTGGAGAAATGAAACACGGGTATCTAATTAGTCTTGTATTCCCCAGAGAAGAGAACAGAAAACTCTTTCAGGGCGGGATGGTGAGGAATATTGGATTGTGGATGTTCTCTATTATAGGTATTCTGCCAGCTAGACAAGGTATTAGCAAGTCCAGTACACAAAATGATAATCTAAATACAGTCATATAGCTACAGTCACACAGTCAAATGGTAATCCATCCTCCCTCTTTACTTTCCCTCTTTCCTCACTCCATTTCATTCTCCTTCCCTTCTTCCTTTCCTCTTCTTCTCCTTCCCCTCTTATTGGTCTACCCAATACTGAAAACAGAAGATAGACAACACTTCCAATAAATATTATTCTCTCCCTATGTCTAGCATGTGTGGGCAGCAATCTTATGCTGTCTGTCCAGTGGGCAATTAAACAGTAACAACCAAGAGTTGTTATTCAAGGCACACTATTAAAAACAGTATTTTTTATGTCTTGAAAGAGTGGTGCATGATATTTGTTCTCTAGAAACATACATTCTTATTTCCATCGTTAATAATGCAGTTTTTGTCAGATTATAGTACTTTCACATGCTAGTATTTATACCCACACATACACACAGTCATAGTCACACATGCAAACTCACATACACTGCACTGCTCCAGTTACACAGCATCCTCTGGCACAGCAAAGATGAAGCTTTGAGTAAAATGACCCCCACTAATGTTATGTACAAGTCTGTAGATGCTGGTAAAGCAGGAAAGGAACAAATTGCACACAGTGGCTGATCTGGTGTGATCTCCTTGGCTAAAATCTCCTTCACCACTGGAGGATGCGTATTGGGATGGATGTGGCTCCTTTTCTGACCAACGCTGCCTCCTCTGCCCAGAGGAGCTCTCAGAGCCACAAATGCCACTAGAAGACAAACCAGGAGAGAACAATGAAGATGCCAACAACTGCAACTGTCACCGTCATCACTGCGTTAACAAAAATATGTCTTCTAAAAAAGAGAACAATTTAACAAGATTGGATAGGAGTGGAAGATCAACACATTTAATATGTAAAAACAAAACAAAGACAACAACAACAAAAATTACCTAACATAAAAGCTGATGTCTCAATCTAGACTTAAATTAAAAGGAAAGATAGATGAAGAGAGGGAGATAATTTGTGTATGCACATGCATGAGCAGTGCTCTGTATTTTATAAGCAAAGCATTAGTTATCACACTGAAAACCACTTTAGACAAAGAAGATAAATCCTTGAAAAGAAAAGAAATCCCAGGTAGCCTTGCCAAAAAGTGAATAACAACACAGTATATCTTGTGCTCACTCCATGCTCTGCTTATTGCCTCTAAAAAAAAAAAGGTTGGTAAGTAAGATTTAGAAGTATAGTACTAGATTTTTTTTCCCCCAGATTGTATTTTTAACCCAGAATTGTAACTCAACAAAGAAAACACATATGCAACTTCTGGCAATTTTTCAACAGTTACTTTCTTAGTAACAGCAAATGCTCAACTAAGAAACAGTGCTCTTCTAAGAAATGCTCTTTCACAGAAGTAGATCTTTAGAAGACCCTAGATTCCATTTTCTTGTGGAAATTAAATATTAAATCTCTTATATACCACATAATCCTTATTTATCTTTTGGAATAAGGAAAAATGGCAAAACACAGAATAAATGGGAATGTTTTAACTATTTGTACATTTACAGTTGACTTAAGGATATTTATGATAAAACTTGAACAAATATTTTCTTTCAAAAAAAAAAAAAATCCAAGTTTTCTAACTAGAAATAGACAAGTTTATCATCAGTTGGTTGGTTGTGTTATTGTAGACCTGGGTTTTGCCTGTTTCCCATTCCAATTTACTGAGAAAAAGTAATCTCCTTGCCTCAAAGGGATATTCGGATGTCATTTTATTTCTGCTTTTCATATTCTATTTTTAGTCACTAATGGATACAGGTGACTGTAGTAAATAAAGCCCTCCTTTATGTAAGGAAAACCAAGAAAAACTGCAGTTATGTAGGGAGACTGACATCTCGTACCAGTGATGTACATGTACACACTGTTGTCAGGAAGGTTATTCTAATAGATAGCTTCTGAAGAGCAGAGACAAAGTCGTGCTTATTTCCTTCCACACTTGGCTGCGGGAAGTGATGCTGAAATACTACAGGTCAAGGACATAAGTCAGGAACAGAGTTAGGGCAGGATTTAGAAGCCAGATCCGTGTTAACGACAGCAATAACATCTTTTTTCTGCCATACAGTTTTGACTAATGAATATTTGGCAGATTTATTCAAGGATTAAATATTTATAAGACCATCAGTGTCTAAAAGTGTATTATGCTTAACTGCAACACTTTAAGATTCTTGCAAAATGTACTGATGGGCCCTATTCCTCCAGGAAATAGCCATAGCCAATGACAAGAGTAATAGAAGCATGTTTCTTTCAAGCAGTTGCACCCTATCATTTCTGTATATTAAAGAAAAATCATAGGTTATGAGGTTCTATTAAATTTATTAAACTCTGTGCCTTACTTTAATAATCAGTGCTGCTTTTACCCATTAATCAGGATGCCAAGAAAAAGTGTCACATCTCAGACTATCCTTCAAAAGAAACACTCTCCTTCTAATGCTGTTTTCTTTCTCCTTTCCCTCATTCTAAGCCTTTTGAGACTTTCATTAGAAAAGAGATTTATGGGTAAATATGAGTCAATTTTGTAAAGAAAAAGTTGACAATATCAATGAAGTATCAGAAAACTTTAATCTTCTTTGAGGCATTTCTATGAGTTATATGCAATTTAGTCATACAGCAATACTGTGACCAGCAATGGCAGAAGAAAATATGTACTATATGCCATGGGAAGTAAAACTCAGCTTCCAAAGCATCCATTTAGGAGCACAATATTTAAAAGATTTGCACATTAACGCACAACTCTGGGAGTTGAACTGTATTCATTTCAAGGGTTTGGGGAGAGGTTTTTAAGGCTAAACTACTGGAAATCCTGAACTATGACTACATAAGTCACAAACAGGTTTAGTAATGCCAAAACAGGGAGCACGTAAGCACATCCTCACATGAACATGTTAATCTCAAGCCCAAATTGTATAAACTTAAAGAACATTGCTTTAATAATTATTGTTATGTTAAGTGTATGAGACAGGTCTAATTGATACATTGCAGGTTCATTTAAACCAGTGAGGTTAAGCTAAATAATAACTCTCAGGTCATCTCCTACACATTGGCTTGTATTCTCGAAAAAATATGTATTTCTAGTGATAAGAAATGTAGCCATTACTTTGGGAACTTGTGCATTACAAGTATTTCTTTAAGTAAGTGTAATACATAACCAGCTTATGACCATATATCCTGTGGCAACAAACATGATGAAAAAACTCTTTTTATTTTTTCAATAAATGGAAAGGTCAGTCTATTTGGACCCTTCATCATTTGTTAAGCCAATTACTTCTCCTGCCTGTGATAATTTTAAATACCATTTAGATATACTTATTTTTATACTCTGCAATAATGACTTAAATTGCATTTTTTTAAAATAGAAAAGATTTAAAGAAGGTCATTAAATACAAAATTGATCATAAACTTATTAAAAAGAACTTAATATCTTCAGCAAATTTCCAATATATGAACAAAATAGATGTAAAATAATTTTTAACCTAGCAAAATCTCTTTAAAGACTTCTGTGTTTTAAACTAAACGCCATGTAGAAGAAAATAATACTACTAAAATAATCACCAGCAAGAAAATTATTGACACTTTATGCCATTTTTTCTTCCCCTTTGTAGTTTTGCATGAATTAAAATAAATATATAATTAGCTCTCACAGTTATGACAGTGATGCAACACTCTTCTAAGTTGATATCTCTCCATTATCAGTGCAGTAACTGAAAAGAAGGTCCAAAAGATTCAAGAACAGGTTTTGATGACATGTAGTGTTCCAGTCTGTTTTCTCTAGGTCTATGATTTCTCCTGCTGATAGTCATTTGGAAATTATTTCCACTGAATATGTAGTAACACAGGACAGAACACCAAATTCCTTAATTATTAAAATTAGAATAAATAACATGCATGAAATTTCAAAGGAGTGCATTTAGATATACTCAAAAAAATATATGTAAAAAATGAGGTAAGGATGAACCTCTAGCTGTTAGAGAGAACTTCAGTATCTCAAGATTTCTTTCAATTTTTTTGTTCATCAAAAACAATGAAATAAGGATTCCTATCAACATCTTAATGGAGAAAGAAATGGTCATAAGATTGGAGTACTGCCAAATAAATAATTAAATCTAGGTTGTATTTTTTTCGTGGAATTTTGTCCTGCATAGTCATGGAAAGGGAAATATAGTATGGTTTATTAGGTCTGTCACAGTACAGGTAAGCAGCACTTACACTACAGCCTTTATAAAGGCATCACAGTCATTAATAAATGTGATCACTGTTAGTGATGAGTTTTTAATATAGAAAAATATCTGTATTTCATATATACAGAGGAATATATTTAAAATTAAACAGTGGACACCAGGAAGGTGAAATCACCATTTTTTTTCCACTAGAATCTCAATGGTTTAAATTGCAAAGTTTGCATTTCAACACTAAAATTTCCTGAACACCTCTGGAAATTAAAATATGTGAACTTAAAGGCTGCCTGTTACAACTTGCAAAGGAATGAATTCCAGTGTAATGCATCAAAGACATTTTATTGAACGTAAGACAAAACTTATATACTGTACTTATATACTGTACTGGATACAATACCTTATTTGTCTACAAGAATGGGAAACACAGTTACTAAATAAACAAATAATCTAAAGACTTATATTGAAACTACTCGATTAACTTCTTGGTCATGTAGCAGATGGGATAGCAGAAAGTGACAGTTGTTTTTGCCCCTTGTTTTGCTGATAGCACACCAGCACTGCCGTCATTGGTGTTGGTTGTCTACTGCTGACAAGTGCTACTGCTGACAAGATGTCCCGTGCCACTGTACTTGGAGCAGACTTCCACAATCCAACTTCAGTCATGGACCGCTATATCCAAGAGCTGAACTTCTGAGACAGTGTTTGTGGAAGGTTTCAGTCAGAGTCTGGTAACTCCTAACATCTTCACCTTGTTCAGTAACAAGTGTTCAGCAACCATCCACTGGTCACCAGTAATACGAGAGTTTTTGTTGTCCACAAATGCAAAAATGACATTTACTCCATTCTTGAGCGTCTGGCTGAAGAAAAATAGCAACATCTTCTGGAGGTTGGCCTTCTGGAGGCTTATTAGCTTGTTTCAGAAAGAAAATTTGTTATGAAAAATAGAAATAAAAAAGATAAGAAGAAAATCAGAGCCTTCTCTAGCTCGTCTTTGAGTACTTAGGAGAAGATAAGTAGTACCACATAAAGTTATGACTATAAAAGTCAAGCACATAGCAAATCACTATCTGCAGAAATGTTCAGTAATGTTCCTGTTTACTGCAGATGCCAGAGCACTATTTATAATATTCATGGCTTCTTCTTCTTTTTTCTTTTTTTTTTTTTACATTTGTGTTGAGATCCTAGAAGAAATTAATTTATTGTACTGTGAAACTGCATGTCACATGTCATAATTTTTTTTCTTCTCAGACGAGTATATCTGGTGGTTAGCATATTGCTGCGATGAGTTGGAACAGAGGGCCTACAACTAGTGATACATTTATCATAGGCAAACCTTCCAACCTGCTGTTACTTGTTCTAGCAGGCAAAGTAGGTTCAGTAGATATGGCACAGTATGGTAATGTGCGGGAAAGTATTTAAAGAAAAAAAAGGGATTTGCTTGTAAAAATCTCCATGAAAATATGCTCTCTCACACACACCAAAATTGATCATTCAGTCTGTGATATGGGATTAATCACTTCAGGGGTAAAACAGACTACTGTTTTCACTTTTAAAATTTTCAGCAGACTCCCAAACCTTCATTATGGTGGACAGATTTGATTTTCAGTATTTGCAGCTTGATATGTGCTCCTGAGCATTTAATTAATTAATTAATTTTAAGGCAACAGGAGACAATAAAAATGTAAAGGCTGTAATATATATATCTTATATACTTATATATCTTACAGTGGCTGAGGAACTCTAAGTAAAAATATTTAACAACGTATGTTTTTATAATTCTCATAAAAATATGGGTATTTCATTTGTTTCACCATATTCATTTCTATTCTATGAAACAAATTAATATTCATGTCCTGTGGCTTAAAGCAAACCTCTAGAGTTAAAGATGCTTCAGTAGCTAATTTTATTGTATGCTATGTTTTTGACTATTAAAGGCACTTGATATAAATTGCCTCAATTTAATAACTACAACAAAAATCTATTAGAGTTCTCTTTTTACATTAAAGCTTCTCAAGAAGATGTGATTAATGCTATACTACCCTAATTAATTTGCTATCTACTCTTTCGGCATTCAAGGAACTGTTTATGCAGGCTTAGTTTTTAAAATAAAGGAAGAATAGGAGACAAGAATCCTTGTGTAAAACTTATTAAAAAGTTGTAAGATTTTCTCTAGGCAAATGAATAATAAAGATCTTATAAAGGGCTTTTTGTATCATATACATATATTTATTCATAGATAAATAGAAAATAAATAAATTCTTACTGTGAACAGTCACATGTAGTGATTGGGTTATGCTCTAGAAACCCTTAGGTTAAAATTCCATGTGCGGTGAGGGAGGCCTTTGGATGCCTATGCACTCACACAACTGTTTGAAATAGTGTGAGGTTCTTTGTTGCTGTTGTTGTTGAATCAACTATCCTTTTCTTCGAAATATGTTTGTAATTTTGGACGAAAACGGTTCTACTATCCAGCTGCAGTTGTGATTGTGACTGAGGTCCTACAAGAAACCTTCTTACAGTGGCAGTCATCAATTACAGTACATCATCGACTGGAGTTTTTTGTCTGTTACAAACTGAAGATGGTAAATGAAGAGATTTGGGCAGCAAGGGTTTTGACTTGATGCTGATTAAGTAACCTCTCCAGCACCTGTTCTTCCTTGTCTTGCTTCTGTTGCATACTATACTTTTAGTTGTGAGCTTTTCCTCTCAAAATATTCAGCTTGTTCCTTTACAAAGAACTTCATAGCACCCCGATGACATCTGGAAGTCTTAACACTGAGGCAAAGACCTACTGATCTGCCCTCCAGTGGTGGTTTTCCTCTGTGCTGGGGGGCTACAGACTTCACCTCCTCATCACCACATTCTGAGCATGGTGAATGACTAGGTGACATGCCAAGTTCCAAGACACTGCCCAGACTTATAAAGAGATGGTTAAAAAGCACAGAGCTGGCTAATTATTTCAGAGTCATTTATCATGATACACTTGCAGAGCTCCTTGTCTGAGGAAAGAGTTATCCAAAAATTCTCCTGGGAAGCGCTGGCCAGCAGAATACTTTTTTCAAATCAAGAGCTGCACTGCTAGTTACAAACTGCGCAGAAAAATTATATGAAAACACGCTACAAAATGTGTATGTGCATGAGGCATGTGGTTGTCCAGATCTAAAACACAGTCTTTGGGGATACAGAGTGATTATGGAATATCAGGGTATACAGATTTAAAAGTGAATGCATGCAGACAGAGAAGGCATCGCAGGATGGTATTCATCTTGTCTGACTACAACCCACGTTACACATAAGATAAGTATATAAGCTCGCATTTGAGTCAGCCAAAATCTGGCCACTAGAGCCAATGATGTCTCAAAAACAATTCATCTCATCCCAAGGTAAGTGCTTTCATTTACTCTTATGAATTGTCCTACATACTCCATTGACTGTATTGACTATATCTCCATTAACTGTAATGAAGCTTAGAAGAATAGCTTACATACAGACACCTAAACTGCAGATTAACTGAGATGAAACCCATGATTTGTGTTAGCCAGACACTTTTTCTATGCTTCATAGATACTGCCAGAAAAGAAGAAAACAACCTTATCTTGTTGGTATATAACATTTGATTTTATTCTGTTTATCAAAATGAGCTATATATTTTTCTTATCAAAGATACAAAACACAGTGTGCATGGCTAGCATTCCACTGGAGTCCCCAGCCAGGGAAATTACTGTGTAGTTCCTATTTCACAACTCAAAAAATTCACCAAAGAAGGTTGAGGAAAGAAAGTAAAAACAGTTTTGTTTTGTTGTTGTTTGTTTTCTTTTGTTTTGATGAATCACTTTTTAAAAAAATTCTAGTTAGCTGAAAAGTTTGTGATTACATTTCCTAATTGCATGGTCTTCCATTTCCATGTTTGTCTTCTCCATAATCCTGAGCCAGGTCATTTCTGTGCTCACCATAGTTAGTTTTTTTGCCTCATACCTCTTTTATCAATAGAAAATATGGACAAAAAAAACAAAAACATGCAGCTTTATGCATGTACACTAATTTTTGAATTGTTGTTCTGCTATAGTTTTCTAAAACAGAGAAGCCTATAGTTGCTGGCTATGGAGATTTCTGTAGGGTGCTATATAAAATAGAAGAAAATAATTATTTTTATGGGATGACTACATTTCACTTCCAACTTTTTAATGGATATTTTATTATATATATTTTTAATCTTATTTTATATAGTGCATCTACTAGATAACATTCTGATAGAATGGATAAACAACAACAGTTGTATTAATGTATTCTAATGTTTTTTCACTCTTCTGCATTTTCTATAGTAGAAACAAATCTCATTTTATTACAATTTTATTCCTATTTGTAATTGAAGTACAGTAGTTTAAATAAATAAAAAGGAAGAAGGCAGAGAAGTGAATGCTATTACCAATGGATTCAGCCTAAGAAGCTATTGGAGTAAAATTTATTTAGGCTATAGGCAGTAAGTAGAAATACCACTTGAATATGAAACAGGTCAAAGTGTTTAAAAACGGCACATTAATATTTTCCTAAGAAAAACGTTCTCAGGCATGCCTCAGTGAATTAAGAAAGTGCCCGTTTTAAGTTTCAGTTAATATTGATTTTTAAGGTATTCTCAGTTATTTAATTCTTCATCCCAACATTCATCTAGCTTCCTATTTATTATATACTTGATGTATGAGTGAAGCTTAATAACTCTTTATTTTAATTTGTTAGAAACTAGGAAGCAAAAATACACCACCAATCAGAAGACTGAAGTCCCAGGCTAAGGAAATCATATTCTTAAGTGCTGTTTTGAATATATTTTCTGAAAACAGAGCCAGGAAGAAATTTCAGCTTTATAACCTCCTTATTTTAAAATAAAATCTATAGCTTGAATATGGCATTTCGATTAAACTCAGCTCATCTCAAAAATTAAAACTGAGTTATAATTCTAGCTCAGATGTAGATACTTATATGTAAGTTACTCCATATAAATTAACCTGAAGTGTAGCTACATCATGAAGGTACTTAGGCAGGGACATTATAGATAAATAGCAGTGAGCAATATGTTTCATTGTTACCATACATCACAAAACCAAATTTATCACAGAAAAATCAGGAACCTCTAACTTGCTTCCCTAGCCAAAAAAAAGGGAAATATATTTATATATATATATATAATATACATATTTTATATATATTAAATAAATGTATATAAAGACATGTTAGAAGAAAAGCACTTCCCATAGAAATATTGTTGAAGAAACTAGAAATACATTCAATTTTCTACAATAGCTTTCTACCTTATCAATTAACACAACTTCTTCTTGTGCTTAACCATGAATATGAAACATGTTTGACACCATAACTCTTTATGAGTTCACCACTTTCCAAAGTGAAATAGATTCTATGTTTGGGAAGACAAGCAAAGGACCCTTCAGCAGCTTATGTGTGAGATGGCCACGGTGGAGAACAGAAATGGCATATCCTGCCCAGGTTAATGAACTCTCTATGCAGTATTTGACTGTCTCCTTTTCAGTTTCTTCCTGTATTAGAGGAGATAAACTGAATCCATACAGCCTTCAGAACATTTGGGTTTTAATGCTCTCAGCATTTCTCCCATCTTACTCGCCACATAATTTGGCCTTGAGAAATAAATGCAATTTTTATTTTTATTTATTTATTTATTGTGAGAGAAGCCATAAAAACAGCAGAAATATAACCCTGCTGAATGGCAATGATAACTGCCTTGGCATTTGACTTCTGTTAAGATGCAACTTGATATCAGTAGTTTCAGAGTCAATGTAAATTGCTACATTTTTCAGCTAATTCAATTTCTGCAACTAAAGAGGAAAAAAAAAGTTGATTTTGGATATTAAAAGCAGAGCTAATATATTCTCTTAGTTTATTTTAAACATTTTAAATTTGTGATCAGAGGAGAAAATGCCTGAGTAATGAGCTTCACATCTTCAATATGTCTTTAAGTTCTTGGCTTGCATTTTCTTCCAAGAGAGAAGGAAGCTCTGCAACTGCCTTTGCTCACTTGACTATATTCAATATATTGGCATCCATTGTACAAAAATTAGTCTTACAAGCTCTTCATCTCCTCAAAACACAAGACAAACCTGAGCTCTTACATTCCTATAGTATAATAAATTGTTTTTCTTTGTTTGACCTCCATTTCTCCCTCCCCTCTCCCAAAGCTTCGGCATGTGGTTAAATGAAGACTTTTAAATTATATGCACACTTTTCATAGGTCATCCTACTAAGCAGACTTTATTCATACTATCAGTCTTCACCCTCTCAGTTTTTATCTTCACTTATAATTTTTATAGCTTGTTTCTGTCATTTAGCAGTTAACACCAAGTGAGTTACCCACTCACTTGTAGTTAATTATATACAAGAGAAGATCAAATGTCACTGCTTATTACATGGCTAGGGTCATCATGACCAACTCAGTCTACCTTTGTGGTGTAGCGAGTGCTCACCATTGGAAAGAGAGAAATTAAAACGAAGAAAAATAAACAAAAATAAGTAAACAAGGGCACCCCAAAATCCCTCAGGTGCCAGCAGAATGCAATGATTGAGCAAGAACTGTTGGGAAAGCCACCCTGAGCAATCCTAGGCTTAACTGGCTTACAGAGATGACACAACAAAATAGTGCTGAAAAAATAAGCTTCAATACTAAACAAGAGTGCATCATCTCCAATATTTTAATCTGCTCTTCTTGTTTTCCCTTGTGTCTTGATAAACATTAGAAACAAAATCCTCTTTTTGAACTAAAGCACAGGTCTTCATTGTGTGAGACTGTGATTTTTTTTCCCATGAATTTTCATGCACTTCTTTCTCTACTCATTTCTTCAGAAGCATTATGCTTGAGGCTAAAATGTTTTACTTGGTTTTATATCTTAAATCTATGCTAGGTATGTTTCCAAAAGCAAACACTGAATGTTATCCCTTTGCTTTTTACTGTAAATCAGAAATATTTATGCAATTCAGATTTAAAAATCTTCATAATCTTCAAAGCCTTTTTTTTCCCCCCCTAGTATAGCCATTTTCTTTATAAAATGTTTGCTGTTTATTCAGAACTTTTCTCCCATCTCCCCTGAAGATACAGATATATACACAGAAACACACACTCACAGATAGTGTCAGACATTGGTCTGGACATTATTCCTACAGGTACAACTCTTGTAAACAAAGATCAGCTTTACATTAAATTATTTTAAATTGATTTAGTAATGAAAATAATTTGAGAAGGAGACGCGGATGATGTGCAGTAAAATAACCACACTTAAAACTTCAGCATCCTAGAAATATTGTAAAAGCATTAGCCTACTAGGCAGCTACTTTAGGAAGGCATAAAATTGCTGCTTATGTAAAGGGAGTTTAGACATTTCTTTATTTAAATACATTATGTACTCCATGAATCAAGTAGCAGAAGGCCACAATAGCTAAAATAAATATGGGTTTCGTGGAGCTCAGAAAGAGTAATGAATTTATTTCTAAACAGAGTTCCCAGGGCTTTCCGAAAGGGTCATGATGAGGGTCTCCATTTGTACAGCTCCACAGAAAACCTGAACTGCTGAGCTAAGGTGAGTGACACATTGCGCAACCAGCTCTGAGCCAATAGCAAGGAGACACACCTGCAAAAGGCACACAACTATTCAGTGATGTGAGTCACACATTAGACAAAAGTTGATGGGTGATTTGACAGCATGACCGTGGTTCTTGCAGGACTTATTCATCAGCCTGCCAAAACACTGGAAGCAGAGTCCAAGCTTTGAAAATATGTAAATATGTCTTTTTTTTTTTTTTACTTTTGGTTTTCTTTGTGCTCGTCCTGTTGAGGTTGAACTGTCATGTCTAAGACCTTTTGCAAATCCTTCTTTTAGCTTTGAATTCTCTAAATTTGTTTGATATAGCATGTGCCTCGTAGTTGTGTTTGTCTATTTAGTCTCCAAAGTGTTTTTCTCGCAAGCATACACCAACTCCACAGGTATTTAAAAAAAATACAGAAAAATATTCCCGTTTTGTCTAACTTCATTATTTCCATTTGTTCTTTTAGCTCATTGGAAGAAGCTATTTAGAGAGAATTCATTACTCTGAAATGGTTAGGTGCCTGAAGAAATAGCTTGGAAGCAATTGCATTACCAGATTTGCTGCTGTGAACCCTGCTCTACAGGTTAGATAATAAGTCACAGCATGCAGATCAAAGTCTCAGCAATAACCCATTTTTGTTTATCTTCATCAGATAGACTAAACAAAATAAAAATAATTTGTGACCTGTGTAACTCTGAAATAAGCAAAGATAAACAGGAAGTAGTGAGGTAAGGATTATTCTGTGTATATTTTAACCTCTTACAGATGGGAAAAGTAAAAAATGTTAAGTACTGTTTTCTGAGACCTACATCCCAAAATAATTGCATTTATAATACTTAAAAAGAATTATAAGACCAAGGCTATCAGAATTTCCAAATCTCCTCTCCCTCCAGTGAGTTTACACAAAACTTAGTTACGGGCTTTTTGTTTGTATGTGTGGCATGCAAACAAATTCAGTTCAGGCAAAAATCAAAATAGCAAATTTTCTTCAGATTTCTGGACTGCAATAATGTGGTCCCCTGAGGTTAATTACTGCAAGTCAATCCTTGCAGTATATTTTAAGCAAAATATTGAACTGTTCGCTTTACAAACTCACTGAAGTACAGGATAAATAGTATGTAAGGCTGAATCATACTCAGTAACTATCTTTCTGTTGTGCAAATAACTTAATCTGGGAACTTCAGTAGATGGATAAATGGTCTCATTCAATTTCCCTATGTTTTGCCAAAGTAATGACTGTTTTTAACAAATTTTCTCTGCTAAGATGTTTCAAAAATTATTTGTATCAAAAAAAAAAAGCCACATCTAAATCAGAGTTGACTGATTTCCTAACAATATTTGTGTAACACATAAATTGTTCCTTCTGTTGTCAACTGCAGAGGCTTTTGCTTATCAGAATACAAAACATCACTTAACTGCATACAGGTTCCTTTTTCAAACAAAACATTTGTATCTAAAAATTTTTCCTTTTATACAAAGAATATTGCAAAGCAAGAGCATAGGAAAATAATTGCACAGACTGAATGAATTTATCTCTATAAATAATAGCCTGCTGAAAAACTATTTGTTCGTTGCTATCTAGCTTGATTTTAATGGAAAAATTTTATCAGGTATTTGTTAGAACAAATTCTTCAATCAAAAGGGTAATTTCAAACAATTTCCAGCATATCACTGTCAAAGACCAGAAAGAAAAAAAAAAATTCTGAAGGCAAGTTTGACATAGAAAAAGCAAAATAATTAATAGGGAAAAGAAAGAAAGATTCTCTTCCCAGGCAATGCTGGGAATGCTGTAGCTTGGAAGTGTTCTTAATGCAATAAAACTGGTTCTGCTAAATCAATAACTGCTAAATTAGCATGATGCCAAAATCTCATGTCATTCTGGACTATCAACCCAGAACCGGTATCTTAGAAACCATTAAGTCTCCTAAGGTTGCAAACTGATGACCGTGGGCTCTAATAGGTCCTCTCTTGAAGGACTGTCTGACAGTGGTATGATTTTTCTTTTACTACGATGAAAAGGAAAACAGAAGAATGACAAATTCCCTTTACAGAAGATAATACATTTCATGGAAAAAATTCCACTTAGAAACTTCCCTTCTTTCTTCCCACAGACATTATACTGATAGCAGGCTCACCAATTTAAGAAGCAGATTGAAAGTTACAATATGGACAAATATATGCAGCAACATATTTTACTTACTCGCTTAGTTAATCTCTTCATATGCAACCTGAGTGCAACCATGCAGGTCTTGTATGCTGTTTAGAGCAAGTCACTCTAAAATAATGTCTGAGTGTACGTCCTTTTCAGTGGACCTGTTTCCTGGCAGGTAAATAATAAAGCTAAACTTCCGCACTTCAGAATAGAGAGAGATCTGTAATTTGTGTCCAGATTGTAAACTTCCTTCCCAGCCCAGTGTCCTATTAAAAAGTAAATAAAATAAAATAAAATAAAATAAAATAAAATAAAATAAAACGAAACGAAACGAAACGAAACGAAACGAAACGAAACGAAACGAAATGAAATGAAATGAAATAAAATAATCTCTCTTTTTGACATGCAAAGTGAGTATGTCTTCACCTATATGACCACAAAGTTTGGCAATATTGTCACAGGCAGCCTAATCTGATGGCACTTTTTTTGACTGAAAAATGACTTTTCATTTTAAACAATTTACCAGAAGGCCACAAGTAGCTCAAATCATAAAGATAAGAACTGTGCTCAAAACCAGAGCCATTTAACCTATCCTGATATCTTGGACTATCTATATTACGAAGTAATGATGAGCTGAACCAGATATATCTATCATATTTTTGTAATCTATATCTTAGTTATTTCTTTATGTTAAGATTATAAGAAACCATTGTGAATGGCTGTAATGAGAAACCATTGTGAATGGCTGTAATGAGCCATTCCCTCATCAACTTTTTTTGAAATTACGATCCTTTTTTGTCATCAGAAATATGCGGTGACAGTGCCTTTCAGGAAGGAATTATTCTTAGTGTGTGTTCGTTATGGTTTTCTCTGCTGACTAATAATAATTTTAATTTGCTGTTGTTTCATTTCTGTTTATAAGAAATAAATACACCTTATTGTCTTTTTTCTTTTTCTTTTTTTGAAAATGTCATTGATCTCTACTATTTCTTGTCTTGGTCATTCCTCTCTGAAGCTGAAGCATCCTAATCCATTTAATCTTCCTGTGCACAAACATGGTTTCATACCTGTAATAATTCTGGCAAGCCTTTTCTCTTTCCTTTATAGTTCTACTATAACCTTCCTGAGATACTGTGATGAGAACAGCATACAATATCCAAAATAGTATCACAGATTTATGGATCTTCCTAATGGTATTTTATGTTATGTCCTTTGTGTCTTTTCTAATAATGTCTAATTATAGTAGAGTTAACATTTTGACTGCTGCAGAATACTGAGCTGACATCTTTAGAGAACTGTTGCAATGACTCTTGTGTCTTTGTTGACTTGTAATATTTTATTTAAGATTTGTGTGTGTAGCTATGGCCATTTTTTCCACCATGTACCTTACATTTACCTTACAAAAAGACCTTGTTTTACCTTAAAACCACAAGTTGGAATGAAACAAATTGAAGTGGAAGAAGTGGAATAATTTCCGTAATTTCTGCACTGTTTTTTTCAGTGCAGTTCCATACTTAAATTTAACAGTAGTGTTTAATACAGTGTAGTAGTCTATAAACGGAAAAATTGCTGCTTTGCATCCTGAAGACTAGGGATATAATGTTTAGAAACCAGGAAAAATAAAGTAACTTTTCAATGTGCAATCAAAAGAGTATAATATGATGCATAATTGGATAATGACAATTCTAAAATAACTAATTTTCCTGCTTATTGCTCCTGCACCTGCATAGGTGCTTTCCAACAGGGCAGGAATTTTTTTTACAAGAAATTTTTTAACAACAAAACCCCCAAACTTATTTATTTATTTATTTATTTATTTATTTATTTGTATTTTTTACTTTCACAATAACAGTACCTTTTATTCAAGACATTATTTTATTCAAGACAGCTGTAATCATACAAAACTTCACCTGACACTCGTGAGAATGGAGTTTCCTTCTAAAGAGAGGACAGAAAATGCAGAAGGCAGTGGCTGATATCCATGGAAGAGAAGAATAAATAACTCCTAGGTTCCACAGTAAAACTACCCCTGCTTGCAGTATGAGGTCACCTGGTAAAACTTTTCATATGATATAGTTCTATGACATAATTGTGAGAATTAAAATGTAGAGAGTAAAAAGAAAATTAAGTAACTACTCTTGAAATGGCCTCAGAAGACAATTAGCCAAGGCAATAAAATCTCTTTAGTTCCCAAGATACCTAGCCACAAAGGGCTTAAATAAAATGATGAAAAATTTATCTCTGGACTTGTCTATTACGACTTCATTTATGTAACTCTCTTCACTTAAGTGGTCTTGATTTACATGATTCTATGCATTAAGACATCTATACTTAGTGCATTAAATAGTGAATTAAAATGGTCATGACTTACCTTAGTATCTCTAATGGTCAGCATGTAACTGTACTGCCCTGCATTTTGTGAAGCAAATTGGCATCCTCTTCTTAAAGGTGGGTATAAGCCAAGCTAACATCTCTGCACCTCTTATGTCCAATCTATTACCACATTGTGGCATCCGAGTTACAAACTATGTCATTTTGAATTCTCTAGTAGTTATACTACATAAACATACTGGCAGGATAAAACATCACAAATCTGATTTCAGGTAGGCTCACTTGTACTTCCTAATGACTGTATCAACTTTGTTCCCTATGAAATCTGTGAAGGAAAAATAGACAGTAGTTTGGGAATCCTCAAATAAATGAGCAACATGACAGTTTGGCCAACGTTCTCCTCTAAAGCAACTCATTTTTTTTGTTAATGATGTGAACCATTTTATTTCTCCAACACACATCCTAGGATATTATTAATATTAAGGGCTTCAGCTTCTTCATTCTTATGATTTATTCTCACATTACTTCATAATTCATATTTTTCATTTTATATTACTTCTCAATTTTTCTGTCAGCTATAGGTCATAAAACACTCAACTTTTTCTCCCTTTAGATTCTTTTAAAGTTTTAACCTTTACAATTTTAAATTAAATACATTTTCATGTACTTGAACAATCGGAAAAGAAAATATATTCCTGTTTGGACCTACAAGGCTTGATTTTTCACACTGACTAGCTTAATAATTAGGTATTTCAAAAGGAATATTAATTTATTTCAATACTAAAAATATAATCATCTTCCTTCCTGGAAGGAATAGCAAATTCCTAGTATAATGCCATTTTTATTTGCTCTCACCAATAATTTCTAGTTAGGAAACGAATGATAGACAATTTCATAAATACATAAGCAATCATTCACTGGTTGTGAATGTGTGACAGTTTTTACTAGCCAGTACTTGGACTCTATCATTTGAATTTATTCCACTGAAAAATTTCATCTATGACTAAATTTTGACAGACATTATCAAAAGAGACCTTTGCAAAGGCAATAGTAAAGTCATATTTCTTATTTTAGGAGTATAGCTATTAAAGTAAATAAAGTACCCTCTAGCCATCTTCCAGTTTTATGAGATGACCTTTACCTTGCAGTAGTCCCTTAGGTTTCAGTGCTGCCTGTTTCTGAATCTCTTATTTAGCAAATTAATTTAATAAGTATTTTGAGAGTTAGTTTTTCGTGTAAACTGAAGTCCAAATTATATGAATTTTCTGTAATTAACTGTGACACGTTTGGTCCCTCTAAAGCTGAACAGTGACGACAACAACAACGTAAAATTCTGTATCTCAATTATTCAGAAGATGCCACTGTAAAACTGATGGCAACAAATTGCAGAACAATTTCACACAACTAAGAAGAAAGGTGTTGTGAGAGCTTCAACACAGATGAATTTAAGAAGATGTGTTTTGGGAGAAGCAGTCCAAGACATGCCAAGACTAGGCTGATACTTGTTTCAGCTCAGGACCATTTGTGATGATTTCAGTCTAGAATGACTCCATGTTCATCAAGAAAAAACAAACCAAACCAAAAGAAAATCTTTGGCAGATCACATTCACAACATAAAATTGGACTTCTGGAAATTATCTGGACAGGATAAATGGCATTACTTGGATGTCAGATAGTCATGTCTTCAGATCTGCACACAGAATTTATCTAAATATGATGGAATGGGTTTAGGTAGGAACAAGTAAAGTGATGTCATTTGCCATTTTTCAGATTTGATCATTCACGTTATGTTCCATTAATCCTTGTATTCTGAACTAAGTAAGATTCCTGGAGACATTAGTTCTCGAGTTCAGAATTTCTGTAAGCTATTCAAAATCGAATGGCCGTTGTTTCAATCTGACTCTGTGAACAGTTTCTAACAATTAGAAATTAAAGCAACATTGAGCACTTTGAGCAGACAAAATACATTGGTCATAGGTCATGTAATTGATAACTTTCTTCCCAAATCCAGCTATGAACTATTTAGCACCATACGCCTCTGAAGACCAAATCATTTTTAACAGAACAGTCAATAGAAACCTCTTAGTAGGTTTAATGTGTCTTCTTTAGAATTTCATCAGTTTAATTTAGAATATGGCTTTATTCCCAAGACCTGGGTTATTCAATATATTAGTTAATGACGTTGTCTGGACTTCTGGAAGAAACTAAAGGAGTAAGGATGCAGAGAAGTGATTGTTTTGATAAAGGAATATCAAACATAGAAACATTGTTTAGAAATAAATTATGCAGTGCAGATGGAAAAAAAATATTTTCTTCAAAATGTTTTGGTAAATACAGGAGGAAAGAAAATATGATTTATTAGAGTGAGGACATATCCATTCTCCCAAACACCTCAAGCAAAAGGCTTACTGGAAGATGTATTTCAAATTATGCGCTCATTTCTACAATCACACTCATCTCTGTTACCACTACGTTACAAGTTATTGCTATGGCTGATTACCCTCTATCCTCATAACAATGTTCCTCTACACACCATAAATACAAACAAGTAGGCAGAAAGTATAACCTGCTGATTCCTCCAGCTACAGAGAAGAGCAGTTGGGCAGGGTTTCAGTCCCTGCTTCAGGGAGGTACTTTAGCATGAAATTCTGTAAGCATGAAATCTAAGGACCCATTTCTAAACATGTGCCCATGACCCAACATTCCTTTAAGGAGGTGTGTTGTGAAGGGATGAATCATCTTACATCTGTGAAGGATTCCTCCTCCCATAAACCAAGCAAGCATCATTGCAGGCTGGGAGGAACATCCCATTTTGGAGCTGAAAATATAGCTTTGAAGTCCTTTTCCACTACCAAAAAGCCAATTTCTGCCAATTTCTGCCAATTTCTGTTTGAGTGTGTACATATCTGGGATAACCAGAAAGCGGAGTCAGACTCTGCTCTTACATATCTAGAATTTCCAGAGCTAGAGATAAAGCCTACATATTTAGTAGATTTTAAAGTATTTCTATTTTTTGAATTGGTTCAACAATTGCCAAATTTACTATAGAGCACCAATCTCCACTGATACTTCCAGATGTTACTGCATTGTAAAAAGCAGGATAGATGGCACATATTACAGTTACAGATCAATAATAAGCAGTAGATAACAGAGCATAAGATGCTCTATTCTAAATTACAGAACTGGATATTTTTGTCATTACTAAATTTTTATTACTGCTGTAGTCCAAAAACGATCAAATTACTGCATTTGTAATTCTGCGCCATTTGATTATTTCCTCTTCTTTACTGTAAATGAGTGCAGAAATAAACCAATTTATAAACTGAAAAACCATTACATAAATATTACAAACCCTTTAAGAATGAGCTACATGTGTGTCACATTTTGATGCAATGTAAATGCTTTTATGAATATAAAAATAAAGGTGAAGCCAGTCCTTTTAGCAAAATACTTAAACCAAATGCATATTAAAATCAAACAATAAACTCAGAGATCAAAAAGGGGCAAAACCAATATCCTTGCATAATAAAACTGTATCTAGGATCTTCAATCACCAAAGCTTTAATTAAAACTCTGGTATTTTTCCACATTACGATCTATTAAGTTCAGTGGTATTATGCATATTAATGCCCTGAGGCTATAAAATTTTTTTTTTTTTTTTTTTCATAGTTTGTGTCAGCTTTGGTGTATGATTTGTTCCCATGACAGGCCTCTTTCTATTTCTTTTTTCTGTAGAAGTGACATAGATCTTCTTGTTCTTTTTCCCTCTTTTATTTGTACTCAAATATACTATTATAACCAGATCAGCTTATTGCAAATATATCACATTTTACTTACTTTTTACTGCATGGTCTAATCACTTTTTTTTTTTCCTCTTTTATTCTTCAGTGATTGAAACTTCCTTTTTTTATTTAATCTTAATGAAAAATAAAATTAAGAGCTTGAGTCTGACTGAATTTTAAATTGATTAGGGCAGATGTAATATTTTAAAACCGATTATAAGATTGTAAGCAAAACAGAGAAATGTATCAGCAGAAACTTCACATGTGGTTAGAACTCTCAGATCAAATTAATAAGCAGCTTATTAAGATGTGATCAGATATTTTTCCCCATTTCACAATCTGTAATCGCACATGCATTGGAAATAAATGAAGCCTAGAACTGTGTGATCCTTGCTGCATAAGTAAGCAAATAAATAAATGTCTCTAATCTTGTCAATCTGCGCAGACCATGCTTTTTAGCAACATGTAAGTTTTGCCCAGGGAATCAAGACTGGGCAGAATTATTTTCATTTCCTCTATCCTGTTTGATATTGTAACCTGTATTTTAAACTAACATTAGTTAAAAATTAAAGTATCGATGCCCAGAAAATTTCAGCTTCAAATCAGGCTGCAATTCAGAACTACAGTTCACAGAACTTCCCAAACACAGATAAAATAGATTAAAGCAGAGGCAGCAGCTTCCTCTTGTAGGCAGGCCTCAAGAGGAAAAACTTGTGGGCACCACAGCTAAATTGCGCGGTCAGCTTCTTTTGCACTGGCCTTCACTCATCTTCAGTATAAGTTACAAATGTTTAATACTACGTGTGGTTTGGATGATACAGTAATGGGGCCTAGGCCCTCATGGAATGGACTGGATAGTATTTCTTTACTTGCAAAATAGTAAATCAAAAGCAGGACACTAAGTACATTAAGCACAAGCTGTTACTGAAAACATTCTAACACTTCTATAAGAGTATTTGTCATTTTCCCTACAATTAAAAAATAAATTTATCATTAAAAATAATTATGTTTTTGAATCAACTGTTCTAAAGGAAGGCTTAAGTTTTTATTAGTACTATTGACTATTGGTATTATTCTTATTATAAAAAGAAGAACACGATGAAGAAGAAAATGAAGAAGATGAAGACAACTATTTTGATTAGTTATTTAGCACTTTGGTTCAAATTAATGTTCAGCACCAAGGGCATAATGAGAGGGGAGAAAACAGTATTGCTACATTTTGCTGATGACCTGAGGCACAAGTAATTTAAGGCTGATATTGATAAATTTGCTGTGAAGGGTATTAAATGCCTTGAGCCATTTAGGTGCTTCCCTTCACAGCAGTCTTTACTTCTTCCTTTGCTATCTCTATCACTATCCTTTGCTATCACTATCTCTAGTCTCAAACAATACTGAAAGCTGAACATATCTTCTTCTTCTTCTTTTTTTTTTTTTTCATTATAATCATGCAGAAATGTCACAAATAACCCCACAGGCTCCTTTCAGCTTTTGAGAGAATGCATCAAGGAAAAATACTGTATCATCTCAGGCAGCCTAAGTAGCTTGAAAGATAGCTAAAAGGCCCTGATCCATTCTATGGGCCAACGGTGTGTTCCGTTTTAGCAACCTCACGCGATAGTGTTCTCAGGTCTTCATTCACTGTGCTTGTCAGAATATGACAAAAGTCATATTATGTCTCTTCTGTACTGGGAGCTGTGAAAGACACATTATCAGTAAAATATAAGATATCCCTATAATCCCATTTTTAAGAAGTTATTATGAATAATCTTGATTGATCTAACAATTAAAAAAAAATCAAAAATGACAAAGTGACCAATGGAATAGCAAACTTTGTGGGTGGTAAATAAAAAAGTCACAAATAGCCATTCACATTTAAAGTCATAATGGAGGTCAAAAAAATTTGCCAGTGTCTTTTATAGATTGAACTTAATTTTAAAATCTCTCACTTCAGATAAATTCTGTTCTGTACTTAACAGGCCTTATACACAGTTCAGAAATGGAAGGCATTATTTAGAATTGTAAACCATCTACTTTTTATTCATCTAATGTTATGTGCATTTATATGAGGAAATGTGCTGTCTTTCAAAAGAGAGGCATTTAAACATTTATGGAAAAGATAATTCATTGAAGGATCACTGGTTTAATGCAGTGAAACAGAGGAAAAAAGAGCGTGAAGTGTATTGCCAAAATAAAAATTATTTCAAGTTTATCTTTAACATTACTCAATTAACAAGCAGAGTGATGACTTTGCTCCTTTAGTGTAACAGCTTCAGTAAAAACAGTAGCAAAACTTGGAGCATTCAGCGAAGGAAGAACTGCTAATACACTTTACAGAACAATGATATTAATTATTGTTTGATGGATAGGAGGGCTGATAAGTATTTTTAATAGGTAATTACACATTTTTATCATCTGCAACTGCATATCTCTGGATAACTCTGAATGATAACATGGATGACTCATAGCATCCCTTTTGCTTTAGAGAGACTTGTAATATCATGATAACCTGAAAAAAAACAAAACAAACACCAAAAAATGCTAATTAGTCAAGCTTACTGTGGGCTCCAACACTTCACATAGCTACTAAATGATATGATATCTAAAAGATAAGCATTATCAATATTTTCCCTGATCTGCTTACTTGATCCACTTTAGTTCATCAGTCAAACCTATTTGAGCCTTGATATATATAGCATGCATGAACCTAGATCAGCAGCTTTCATCTACTAGTATTGTCTTGGGTATTAGCTTACCTCTCAGAACATAATCACAGTGAGTTTCTCAGTC
Source organism: Crypturellus tataupa (assembly GCA_034781795.1). Taxonomy (NCBI): domain Eukaryota; kingdom Metazoa; phylum Chordata; class Aves; order Tinamiformes; family Tinamidae; genus Crypturellus; species Crypturellus tataupa. The sequence goes on from JAWLRI010000601.1 coordinate 30,600, forward strand.
TTTACTATCTTTCCTCATAAATATCTCTCAGATGTAAACAAAGCACCATTAGCTCCAGGCAGAGATGACATAAGCACTTATTTGAAGTCACAAAACAAACCAAATAGATCATGTTGGTTTTGGATCTCGTGTGTTCTGTGGGATGTCCATTTTACTTCAAAAGCAGGCACATTTGCAAAATTTGAATACCTACAACAATAAAAGGGTAAAAATTTACTTTAAACAATGATATCCTTACTAAATGAAGATTCATAACAAACATTCATAAACATTTAATAACATTCATAAACATTTAATATAGGTAGGTTGTACCAACGACATCTGTATTTTCAGAATTTACATTTTTCACTTCATCAATAAAGATCAGCTTTGTATGAGTTTTTAGTCAATATGAATCTGCACACTAAAATATATAAAGTGCATTGCATTAATTAGAATATTTCTCTTTTCATTTTTTCAAGAGCAGGTGAATAAATTAAGGTATCGGATTCAGTAAATGAAATAATCTTTCTTCCTGTCTTAATGTCTAATAAATATTGAAAAAAGAAACATTCATTTAAAGGATTTCACTGCTATGAGTTTCTATTAATTAGCAAAAATGCCTTCCTCACCTTTGAGAGAAACAAGGAGATGAATGATATATCTTGCAAAAATATGAATTTTAATTTAGCATGTCAACAATCATCTGTAACAATAAATGAGGCATCTAAGAGTGTGAAGACTTCTGTACTGGGTCAGATCACAACTCCATCTGTCTCAGTATTGTGTTTTCAGCAACAGCCAACAATGACTGTTCAGGGAAGAATGTAAAATGGATCTAATGTTATTAATTTGTCAAAGTGAATCTAATCAAAAGACATTATTTTCCCAAGTTATTACTGGAAAAGAAAAGAAATAAAACCTTCCTTTAGCATTTAAATGTAGGATGATTATAGATTTAGATACATTGCTTAAAACAGTAAACCTGTAGAGGCTATAAGCTGTCTTAAGGACAAACTTGAGGATATATTTTCAATATGTGAATGGGGATTTCCCAGGTGCCCTGAGAAGGACCATGTACAAAACTTTTATAACTTTTCTATATAGTTTTTTTCTCTTCATGTATGTGATGCATTTGCAGGTTTTTTAGTGCAACTCATTTCTGAGTTCAGTGGTAATTGATATAAAAGACCTGGCTCAGTTATCAAGTATTTATAATCAGCAGCTTAAATTGAATATAAAACATAGGAGACATTACACATCCAACAAATTGTGATATAGACAGCTGAACCTGTTATGTACAGTGTGTGTTATTCTTTCTTTAGCTTCAGTGAAGACTATCACCAGGATTTAGCTGCAGTTTGCGAAAAACGACTGATGACAAAGGGTTCTCAAAGATGACAAAGAGAAGCTCTCTTAAAGCATAGTTATGGAGTTAAATACTGCATGCTTATGCTGAAAATTTGTTAGATAAAAGTTTTACTGCAGCTCCTGCAGGCACCTCTAATCTACCATCTACTAAAATCCCAGCATATGGCTTTGAAAACATATTTTAAAATTACTAAGTTGCTTGCATTAGTTTTGCAGATTCAGTGAAATTCTTTATTCTGATTAAACTCTTACTCTAGATTAAGTTTTTAATGACAGAAATTTCGGCCTCCTGGTTAATTTAGATTTTTTTTCCAATATTATTTTAATCTATAAAAAAGAGACAAGGTAACAGTTGTTTGAATTTTAGAATTAACACTTGGAACATTTTGTTTTGTTTTTAATTATGTTGTAGATTTGATCAGTTAAAGACACTCCATTGTATAAAAGTGGAAATTTTGTCTCTTTTGAAGCTACAGTATAATAACTGAAATAAATGTGATCAATAATGAAAAAGCTGTAACATTTGTTCATGAATAAAATTTCCCCTGCAGAAGCACATTTTTGTGGAGAACAGCTATTCCAACACAATTTTAATGGGAGATGGAAAAGGGAAAGAGAATATTTCTAATACGAGTAAAGAAGATTACACATAGTTAAAGTGGATAGACTCTTGAAATTTGAATGAACAAACATTTTTAATATATTTTCAACATTTAGCAATCTTTGCTCTTCTAAGAAGGCCTTATGGGGCCTTTTTTTTTTTTTTTTTTTACAACTACAGGTGTAATACACACTACATTGGAATAGTGTATTCCTTAAAATCTAACAATTAATTCCTTTAATCCTCAAAGTAACACAGTGTTTACTTTTCCAGTGTACACACTAACAACTTTCATTTTTAATATCATATTATCTAATTTCCATAATAACATAATGAATGACAGGTCTTGGAAAAATATTTTTATACATTTTTGCCATATGTTTAGACTTCTTAGTCTAATGGCTGTATAGGCCAGTTTTTTAGTTTCTTGAATTCGGTATACTTTTCCATCTCTATTGCCAGCAAAAGCTTAAGGACTCTTTAGTATAAGGAAAATATTGATTTTTTTCCCCAGTCTTTCCAAGCAAATGAATTTTCATGCAAATGAAAAATATTGTTCCTATCTAGCCTGAAATGTATTTCTATTTCTGTCACAAAACAATTCAGCAGAGACTGTGTGAAATATTTCACTTGAAATGAAATAGACACTTTTACTGCATTTTTAACAAAAGCAGGGCTGTAGTATTGAAGAGTGATTCTGAGTATCACTTTTTCTTCAAAACAGCTGAGGCTGCAGAAGGAGATGGAGGGTAAGACATCCACTTAGGACTTCAAAATCCTGCCACCTTATTTTCCTGGGGATACTTAAAATCCAATGCCTTTAAGTGCCTTAAAACATTATGTTTTAGTATATCATCTGAATTGATGTTCAAGGACTGAAAAGACATTCAAGATGAGAAGAGTCAAAGAGAGTTGCACCAAAACAAGTGTTTGAAAGCTATTCAAAAATATATGTGCTACCTCATTTGAACACAACCTGAGAGTAATTAATTACAAAGATCTAAAAAATTGAACAGTACTTCAGATCAGCACCAGACTGTGCAATTTAATTTTCTTTCTTCAGCATATTAGATATAAAATTCATCAATGGAAGAGCGGCTCTTGATCATGTTGCTTGTGTTTTCTATTGTTACTGCTGCCGGACTGGCTTTATAACTGTCAGAGAAAGAGTAATTTTAATGAATAAAACCCACATAACAGCTGAAAGTAAAACTTTGTGTTATATATCTTTGAACTTATTAGCCCTTTTTTTTTTCCCTTCTCCTCATCCTCTTCCTTCTCCTTCTTTCTTCTTTTTTTCTTCTTCTATTTGATATTGACAATGTAGAGGACACAGCTGTTTGTTCTGCATCCTCCTCTTAGGTGAGAAAACTCTCTTATATTATCTGCTAGGGAAAGTTTCTACTTGTTGACCTTTGCTTGCTAGACACTTTCTTTCAACAACCTAATTACAAAAGATATGGAAAGTTGGATCATGCTGAATACAAGTTTGATTTGGTAGCTGGGAAGAATATTCCTGTAACAAACTTAAATAAGGAGAAAGAATTCCAAAAGTAAAGTTTTTTCTATAATTTCTCTTGAATGGAAAGAGGCCAAATTAAATTACTGTTAACAAATTTAATGGAATTGCAGTGCAAGATGCAGAAAATGTCATGACCATCTAAATTGTTGAAGTGAGATACCAATTCTAGGTCTTTTTCAGGCCAACAAGATCCTGTTTTTAAAAGCATGGAGAAAAGATGAGCTAATTGGTTTAGATTACTCTCTTTTTGATCAAAGTACTATCAGTCACATTTATTAGTGCTAAAAACTTTGCCAGTGGCCAGTTCAGTCCACTTGCCATCACACCACCCCTTAGCATTTCTTCATCTTTTTTCTTTTCATCTCCATTTACACACTTACCATCTGTATCTTACCTCCACTGCCCCTTTCATAGGTGAAAAGAGTTAACTCCTTTCAGTTTGAGGTTCAAGATTATAATGAATATGTTCTAATTGATTTTTTATAAGTCTATATTACTTACTCTAATAGTAATTTTTAAAATTGTATTTTATACTGCAGTGGTTGAACTGGCATTTAATATAGCTTTAACTGTATATTGATGAACTTTGTAGAGCATACAAGACATATTTACCTCCAATTGATAACCTTTCAGAGAATCCATAATTATATAAGAAAACATATTTTTCCATTTTTCATTCCGGTAAAGCTCTGGACGCTGTTGGCACATCATGGAGCATAGCTAGAAGGATAACTAAAGACAATCCAATTACTTTTTGCTTGTCTAGCATACACACACAGAAAAAGATTTCTTCTCTGATTGTCCCACTATTTTAACTTTGCTTCTTGCTTAACTAGATCTACAGAACTTCATGTCAGAAATTAGCAATCTATTAGTAATTGAATATATCTTGTTTTATCAATGTATGTTTTCTGCTTGGGTTTCTGTACATCTACAGTTTCTTTCTCTTTCATTTGTGCCTTATCTCTGACTGCCTGAAGCAGCTTTTTCACACCTTCTCAAATTAAAAGTAATTTTTCTAATACACCAACTGCAATAAAATTAATCCTTATTCATCTGATTTAACAAGTTCCAGATACCACTTGAAGCATTTCTGCAAGGACATAAAGGGCAACGACTCATTTGCCATTTCCATAATCATGCTAGGACTGCCAGGAAGAGCAGTGATCTGGGTCATCTGCATTTTTCCATTGACATATCCTCTCACAGCATTTCTAATCTCATTAAAATTGATAAAGTACGAACGCAATTTGCACATGGCCTTACCATGGATATCACTCTTTCCGGAATCAAAAGAAATATATTCTTTTCACCTTTAAAAAAGATTTTACCTTTCATTTTCCATTAAATATGTCCTTTCTAGGAAAACCAAAGAACATCCTTTCTTGTTAATTTTATTCTCATTCACATTAAGATTTCCCTTAATCATTCCCAGATCTGAAGTTAAGCTCGTATATCCAAAAATCTCATTTATCTCCCTAGGTAACTATGGAAATCATGATACTGGTATATTTACCAGGAAAAAAAAAAAAAAAAAAAAAAAAAAAAGCCAAGAACATTCCACAGTCAGAACAGAGTTGAACAGACGAGAAACTTCTAATGTTGTTTAACAGTTTAACAGAAAAGATCTTTTAGGTATAGAGACTGCCCGTAAGAACACAAGGATAGTGTAAGTACCTTTATAGCAATGTAATATGTTTATACTATTAGATAGTAGTCCAATTTTAATTGTATTGCTTTATGATTTGCAGTTGTACATCTGTTAAAGCTTATTTAAAATCTTAATGTGTTTAAGAACTGGCCTCATCTTCAGGTCATGTATATGTCTCTGCTAAAAACTAAAGAGAACCTCATTTCCTTTATCAAGAACATGCAGATTTGAACAGAAGCAAAAATAACTGATATATTCTTTTTTTCTTCCCAGAAAAAGGAAAGCAAACAAACAAACAAACAAAACTGCAATAGAGTTCAGTTCTCAGATGAATACTATTAAGGAAATGAAGAAAAAGGCTGGGTATAAATTACTTAATTTTATGGGATGGGAGGAGAGGGAAGGTGGTGAGATAGAGAGAGATAAGACATTATTACTGCAAGCAATACTCAAATGCTCCCAGAATTCAGGGAGATTTATCTCAGTAGTTTTTGGTATTATGAATAGTTCAAATCCTATTTGTTTGGTATAGATGAAGAATGATTAAAATTTCAGACTGGTTCTGAGTGTTTCAATAGCATGTTGGTAGGAAAAGATGGTTAAATGCCTCCCTCTCCCTGTAACTACCATCACTTAGGAAAAAAAAAAAAAAAAGAGGAACATGAAAAACCAGTTGCATCTCTTTAGAATAATTCAAGGCTGTTCCTAAGAGAGGTTGATCTGAAGATTTGTGGTTTAGCAATAAAAGAATCTTACTGTTCTGTAAAAGGTGTTGATAGCAGAAGTCATGTGTATGAAGTACAGTGCCTCATTTAGAGTGTGTGGGTGCTTTGCTAGGGACTACATGCACTCAAATACTCTGATGTGTGTGCTGAAAAAAACAGAAATGACTTAAGCACACTCGTTTGAATTGGTGCATTTCTCCTTTTTTTCCTCTTCATATCAGAAGTTAAGAATAAATCAATCCCACAGCTACAAAGGCAAGGAAGAAATGAATAACTAGCATTCCCTAGAACCTTTTATGTCTATATATCCTACTTTGTCTAAGTGCTTCTTGAGGCCAAGGAAGTAGTATGATTCCTGTTCTCAGTGTGTCAGTAGCTGAGTTTTCCTTTAGGCTAAAAAGTACACAGTCAAAACTGTGAAATATTTCCATTCTATAATGATGGTGGACCTATATTACGGAAATTAAAGCACAACAAGAACAACAACAAAAGAATAATCATTTTCGGATAGTGGCTACATTTCTATTCATAATACATGAGTTTCACATCTTTGCTATATGCTTCTTCGGTGTAATGCATCTCTAGAAGTTCATGACGTCTTTTCATAGCATCAATGTAACTGGAGAAACTCCTTTCTGCTTGGTAGATGTGCTTCTGTAGAGTGCCAGAATCATTTAATTTTAGCAACAAAAAGAAGAATTTGTGTATTATTAATTTTCATTATATATTTATCTTAGGAAAAACTTATGACTGAATCTGTAAGGAAAGTCAGATATGCAAGTTTCTATCTTGAAAAGTAGAAACTAAGAGTTTATTTGTTTGTCTCAAATGCTTTGACACTTCAGAATATCAGAGAATTCTTCTCTATTTTGAGTGTTCATATTCTCAATTTCAGTTCTAAATGACCATCCTTTGAATTTTTACTTGCTGCCATCACTAGGAATTAAGCTGGCCTCAGGAAGAATGAGGCTAATATATTCATAACTTTTCATAGGGCAAAATTTCATTTCCATAAAAGAGAAGGGTCATTTACTAGTGAAAGCCTCCAAAGTGACTTTGAGAATTTCTCTCTAAGCAGCACAAGTGCATACAACACCTTATAAAGGAACTGCAGTTGTTGAATGATCCATTTAATTGCTACCCACTTATCCAATGATGTAAAACAAGTCTATGTGAATTCACATCTTGGCTCTGATAGAGCAGAGAATTTAATCATACTATAAATATTTTGCCTATGCATCTGTGGCGAATGATGCAAATGCTAATTCCATAGCCTTTAGGCAGACTGGAAGGGTCTAATTTTAATTTCTAGTGAAATATGAAACATTCCATCTTAGAAGGCAAAAAGCATCTGCCCTGGTTAGTAGGAAGTTCCTTCAAAATTACCTGAGCAAAGGAGAAAACTAAAGCCAGAAAATTAAAATATCTTCTTTTCCTCGGTCAATTAAAAAAAAAAAAAAAGTTATCTCAACTCTGAGTCTCCTGTTTTCCAACTTTGCTTGTAGAACAGAGCCCAGTCATAGTGGCAGCTCATCTACTGCCTGCCTAAGAGAGGTTTTCTCTGTCAAAGTAGAATTACCTTGACAGCCAACACTGCTAACTTGTGAAGCATGCTTGGTGCTTGCATTGAGAAATACAGAGCACATTGTCCTTTTAAACCACGTATTTCTCAGGAAACTTGAGATGAACATCTCCCCTCTTGTATAGTCACACAAGTGCAGGATATCAAAAATGCTTGCTATTTCTCTGACAGCAGTGAGTGCACAGCCACAGGGAATATGGACCCTCTTAAATACTTGTCTAAGGGGGACTCAAAGAGATAGAAGAGTATCAGTCAAGCAGCTTCCCACCTGCATGGGAGCTGGGACCTCTGCTCCCCTGGGAACTGATAGTCTTCTCGGTTCTTCTGCTGTTATTAAAGTTGGACCCGTCCAGTTAAATTTTTCTTATGTTTCATGATGAGTACAGTGGTTGGACTGTTAACGATGTGTTGACATATTCTGCAGCTTTGTTTCCCACCTAGATAGCGTAAGACTGTTCTTTACATTTAGCTGGACTCTACTCTGCCTCAGTCATAAACAGCATTGTAACAGATATACCTGTGATATACTTTTAGAGGGCAAAGACAGATATCTGCATATTTTAAAAATGATTTTGTTTTCACGGTCTGTTCTACTGGCAGGTAGTCTAAGATATATTTAAACTTTGTTTTTGTTGCAGCACAATGTTTTAGGGCTTTACAAGTCAGACATTTTAAATTATCCACAATGAATCTGACTATCTGCCATTAAAGCAGTCAAAAATATTTTACACAAAATACTGCAATTTTTTTTCCATTAGGGAACAACAAAACATTGATTTAGCAGTTTCAGATGATATCTTTGCTGCAGTGAAAGCCTCAGCTAAATATGTGTTTTATTGTTTTCTTGGGAGATATTTCCTCCCTTGATGCTTCTCCTTTCCTTACTGGATTTACAGCTTGCAAGATTGAAGTTTGCTATTTTTAGCCCATCTTGTCACAAAACGTGTGCATGCTCAGGCCATCTTGCTTCCCTGCTTTGTATAGGATCCTCAGTTTAAGGGTAGGAGAATAACTTTTAACTGTCCCACAGATTTTCTACTGCTTTGTTGCTGTTATCATATGACATCAACCTCCAGAAATAATCTGCTCTACTTGGGTTCCAAAACACTATTCAGGACAGTATTTAAACTGAGAGAAGCAATGTGGTTCTGCTCCTGCAGTGCTCTCAAACCTGGATCATCTTTCCTGGACACTGCTCTGAGCAGCACATCTTGCTGGTGGCATTAGCAGATGGGAGTGTGATGTTGCCATTTCCAGAACGAGCCTGGAAACAGGTAATTAGAAGTGCTATATCTCTTATGCAAGTCCTAGGAATGATGTCTTGGAGAGCAAACGCTTCTAGCAAATGATCCGAGTTTGCTCAAATGGCACATAGTGAGAGTGTAACTGGAGTAAAAGCTTCCTCTCTCATTTGGCTAGTTTGGCTGAAGTAATAAACTGTTCTCATCTTCTGTAATTATTTGTAGCATTAATATTATTACTGAGATATGTGTGCCATAATTACATCTCAATTCTAAGTGAAGTCCAACACTGACAATACTACAGTGTTATATAGAATATTGATCTTTACTTTGTTCCATCCAACCCTGTTATCCCTTTATTTTACTTTATATATATATATAAATAAATATATATATACGAGTAAATTATATATATATATATATATTTTAATATATGTGTTCTATATAATGGAAAATTGACACAGTAAAAACCTTGTTTTTCATCATGGTTGGGCCTCATACTTAAATAGGAAAGACTTTTGTTTTAATATGCTCCAAAATACAGTTATGGTATAAGCTGAGCTGATGATAGTCCTGGTTTTTTGCTTGTCTTTTTTTTTTTTTTTTTTGCTTGTCTGTTTTGTTGTTACTTATGAACAACCCAGGAAATAACTAGGTTAGGCAAAATTAACACTATTATGTATTCTAGATTATAACCACTTTGATAAAGGCATAGAGTTTGCAAAGACTTCAGAAAAAAACCTGAAAGTGATTTTTGTGGAACAAAGAAAATAACCATGTCTGTGACTAATTTTCCAGGTTGGAAACTTTTATTAGCTTGCTACTATCGGATGTTTCAAAGCTAGTCTGTGTTCTTTTGTTTATAGTAATATCCTGAATAACATGAAAGAAATATGCATTTGATCCCTTTCACCATCCCTTTCCCTTTCTTTCAACTTTGCTTTCCCCTTCCTTTCCCTGACAAAGTGAAAGTGCACTAATCAAGACAGATTTAATACTAGTTTGTTTTGAATCTCAGTTGAAAGCTTATTATAATAGTGTAACAGACAATGATATATAGGTATTTTGTAATACCGTGATGGCATAGCCAGACATAACCTATAAATGTTTTAAACGAACAAGGAGTGTGACCTTCAGAAGCGCAAGAGAGGAAAGGTGCAGCTGAGCTAGGGAGGCATCCAGGTCGGGAAGCTACAGGATAAAAGCAACAAAAGCAGGAGCCAAATGCAGGCAAGGCATCCTATGACACACAAACAAATTTTTTTATTTATTATACACACACATATATATATAAAATATAGTAAACATAGAGGGACAAATAAATTGAGAGATAGATATTCAATTGCAGTAAGTTTGCCTTAAAAGTAGATAAACAAAAAGGCTCATATTTAAAAAGTTCTTCTGTGTTGTCACAACAGAGAAAATGAGAATACCACCCTTTGCATTATGTGTCTTCATTTTGTTAACCAAATTTCCCCTGGTATGCTCTCATGAGGGCTTAAGTGAAAGTTTAACATAGCATTTAATGCTTTATTGGAATTTTGAATGATTAAGTTTCATCCAAGAAGTAAATTAAATTTGGTCTTGGCTGCAAAATCCCAAGATCTTGGGAGAAAAAAAATGTTGATATCCAAAGCCAGAGGGAAAGAAAAAAAAATTTAGCTTTTTTTTATTATTTTAATTGAATATATTGCCTCAGAATGCTGATTGTAAAGCAGAAATTAGAAAGTATGTCTAATATGTAGTATTTTTATTTAAAGAACAGCTGGAAACCTCTTCAGAAACTACTGCCTTATATTTGTCTTAAACAGACTGCAAAATACTACATGAAATTTGCATGTGCTGCTTTAAAGAATCTCTCCTCGCTCTCTGCTCTCTGTCTCTTTTAGACCCTTTGAAAGCTAGGTTTCTTTTGTGAATTAATTATGAAAAGAATATTTGTTTTAAAAGATATTTTTCAAGCATCACTATTTTAAAATGTAAATCAAACACATAGATTAAAACATCATTGTACGTAACACAGCTTAACATGTGATGGGGATTGTATCTGATTATATCAATAACTGTAATTTCTGAAAAAAAAAACAGGAATTATGTAGTAGCTCTTGCTAATTAAAGTAAAATAATACTGGAGGATGGAAAGATTTCAGGTGTCATAAAGTCTCAATTTTAATTTTTTACCCCTAGAACTATTTTTATTGTTTCTGACAGGAAAGTAAAAAGAAGGAAAGTAAGAAGGGAAGACCTTCATTCATATCACATAGTTCTACCCACTTAGCTGAGGCATCAAAAGTAAACTGGGAATTACCTAAAATTAGTTGTCTGGAAACCAGTGCCAGGATTTTAATTCAGAGTGGGAATACTGGAGATGCTTCTGCGCAGTGATGCAGCTCCTTGTGTGCCTGTGTTTTCTTCTGGAAGTGCTGCTCTTTTTCCCTTGTCACCAAAGGAGCCCATGGCAATGACAATCCCAATGTAAGCAACTCTGTGAAATGCCTGAGGGTATAGAGGATTAATCTGGACCTAAAGTTTTGCTAACTGTTAATCTGAAAACCATTGTGCTGGTCAGTAGCTGAAACTAGATCTCCTGAGGGATTCAAATAAAAAGATATTTAATAATTTGATAAGATCTGATAATCATCCACACTCCTAGGCTTACAGCTGGGGTTCTGTGTCAACTGCATAACTGTGGTAACCAGGAGACTAGGAGATTAATTGGATAATAACAACTTTTTTTTTTTTTCTGTGATGATGCCATACAGTTTGCAAAGCAGGAAATTTATCTGTACTGATTTATAGTGTATCCAAATCTTTATCAAGCTGTTTTCTCCCAGAGCAGAAATTGAAATTGGAAGTCTGTGTTCTGTTTTCTTCTCTCTAATTGCAAATACTTTGTTGTCACTACTTTTTGTTTTGTTTTAAAATGACAAATAAGCAAACAATATTTGATATATGTTGTCAAAATCTCTCAATCTGTAACTCCAGGGTCTTCTCATATATTTCATTATCAGTAAACAGTTAAAATCCGTATTGTAAAATCAGTACAAAAGATTGGAGACAGAGACCCGAAAGAGCAACAACAATTTATGCTGAATGATAACACGGCTTGTGTTTTTCTGTCCTTAGAGAAAGCTAATCTGTTTTCTGAAATAGAGGTCCTGACAGCTCCTGAGGTGCTTTTATACATGAGATCAATACCAAAGAGAGAGACAATATTTTTCCATGGTGTTTCTTGATGTAAATAAGGCCTCTGGGGGAGATCATAAGGTGATAAAGCTTCCTTTCTGCTTCCCCTTTAATTGCAGCAGTCTTTGACTTTCTGCTTTCCAGTACTAGATTTCCAAGCTCCAAGTATACATCTTCTTTTCTATTTCTCTTAATACTTTTGTCTCCTATCAGCAAGAGCTATACTTTTTTATGGTAAAAGACTTTTAAAATTCAGATCTCCCTGTTACCTCTGTGTTAAAGATATTGCTGGATTTGATAATTGATTCCTTTTCATTTTTTTCTTTCAAAAAAAAAAAAAGGTTTTGACTATGGTTTTGATTTCGGATTTCTTTGATAAGTGATGTAAATTAAAAAAAGGAAAAAAAAAAGAGACCTAATAAAGTGTCGTGCCTTTAAAATTACAAGGATATTCAGAATGCTATGTCTTTTGGGTTATTATCAGCAGGACTAAAGTTTTCACTGCAAAACTCAAATGTGGTTATGTTTGTTTGTTTATTTGTTTGTTTGTTTGTTTTTCTGGAGAAAATACTATATCTTATTTCAACAAACTAAAAACAAATCACTTATCTCTTAAAAAATATCTTTCAATTAAATTCTTTTTTACCTTTGCCTCATGAGCTTTTGCTTGCTTGTTTGTTTATTTGAATGTGGATTAAAACATCTAAGAGTTTTATTTTCATTGTTTGAATGTTAGAATCAACAGGATAGTTGGACTCTAAGTGACCTATGACTAATGAAGACACAAAGAAGACATAAATCTTAAAAAAAGAGGAAAAAAAATCTTGGAAACACATTCATTCTTTATTTCACTTACAGGAGTATCCTCCATATATATGTGATGTTGTATGGACTGCATTTGAAATGCACAAGCTGAATTATTTTTCCAAAGGTGCCAATGAGAATATTCCCAGTGATGTTGTCATTGAAGTTTTGAATGTATTTCGTTTGTTCCTTGATAATTCTTGCAAGCTTTTAGTTTTGCATTCATCCAGATGGAAAATATCAACAATGACAACAACAAACAGTGCAAGCGTGGAGCATGAAGGAAGCAAGCTCATCTCTCATGCACAATTGTAATACAATACATGATTCTTTGTTCTTTTTCATTCTGACTCTCACATAGTCATTGACAATAGGACAAATTGGGGAATAAACCGCTACTATGATTATGAAGGATTTGTTTTTTTTATTATTAAAGGATATACATTTCACAAAGGAGCATGATGTGTTTTGTTTGTTTTCTTCTGTGATTATTTTTAAGCTGTTGTCAGAAATCAGGCACATCTGTCAAGATTCTCTACTGTTGAATGGGTTTTCTCAGTGAATTATATTGATGACTGCAATCAGTCCGTTGTTACACTGCAAAGATATAATGCTCCATACCTAATGATTTTGATCTGTGTTGCATTGCTAGCTTATTTTGCTTGCAGAAATCAGCAACTTCTGAAGGCTGATGCATATTGGTGGGCAGTGGAGGAGCTGGCAGAAATGTGGGAGTATATTAGATTTAAACAATCTATTTCTCAATGAAGGCCAGTCCTAAAAGCATTGCACTGAGTGCAGCCCAAATGTTCTTGATCTCCGGCTGTCATCCAAACTGATGATGTCTGTATCCATCCAAAGAGATGGAAAAGATGTAAAGTACAATAAAGTGAAATTGTACATTGATGCATTGCTATTTCAGAAATGTTTACAGGAGAAATCTGAAGCTGGACATAAGTGCAAATAAAAGCCAAATATCCAAACATGAAGCCTGCAGTATTCTTCACCAGGCTAAAGAAAAATACTTTCTGAATGTTCAATTTATGAAAAAACCCAGATCCTTCTGTCCTTCAAAATTATGGTGATATAATTGAAATGTTATTACACTATGTTTTCACAGATCAGAGCATATCTGTTTTCTGTACTGAAGTCATCTGATCCTCAAGCATCATTCAGTAACTTGAAAGATGAATACTGTTGTTATTGGGGGTGTTGTGTGTGCCTGTTGTGTAAAATAGAAGATTATTATATTTGTTTTGTTTCTTTTTTCTCTGTTTTTGTTTGTTCCAAATGTGTCAATATCATTCTGATTTCAGAGGTAGAGATCTGTGTTACAGAGTAAATCTGTGCTCATACAACACAGCAATAACTACCCCAGTTCACATTTTGAAAATTTATCCCTAATGATGTTATAATATTGTCTCCTTGTGAGCTGTTTCCCCATAGGATGGCTTTTAAGTTGAGCACAAATTGGTAGGTATCAAGATCTCAAGTGTGTTTTATAGTCATTTTGGTCAAAGACTGCTGCTCAATACAACTCTATCTTCCTCCTGGTTAATATGTACAATATTTCTCCTTGTGGCTTTTAGTCTTCTCTTCTCCTGAGAAGACAGAATATTCGTCAGGTGTGATTTATGTATTTGCACCCTTTGTGTGCTTTCTAAAACACCAAATATTTTATAACTAATAATATAACCTAAACAATTGAAAACATCCATCTTGTTAGCTTATGAGAGACTTTGTTGCCTAAGTAGAAGTGAATAGCCTGATTGTGACTTTATCCTTCTGATAAATGAGGATTTTTCTTGGATAGTAGTCACAAGTCTTGTAGTCACAAGTCACTGAATGTTATAACCTGGGCAACACTTTTGTTAGTTTAGTTTAATTAGTTAATTTAAACATATACTAAAAACACCTGGAACATAAAGTGATGGAGTTACACCTGATAGCCCAAATCTTGTCATTTTAATCAGCTAAGGACTTGTCCTTCTGTTGTAGTGTACCAGAATTTAAGTTCCCACTGTAGCACTTGTTAAGCAACCCTCATCTTGCACCAATACCTTCCTCTACAAAATTTTGCAGCAAGTATTGAGGTGAAAGAAGATGTATGAGAATATTTTTAGAAAGAAAAAAATAATGAAACAGAGAAGATTTCTCTCTAAATAATTCTGGAGTAATATTAAACAGCAGAAAAATTAAAGTGCTTCAACTAAAGAACTAAATTACAATAAATAAGTGAGAGAGAAAAAAAATAGCTGGAAGTTTATATCATGAACATTTGAACTTTTTTTTAAAGAATTAGAAGTCTTACTTACTGCTATTTCATTTAGTCTCATGGCCATAAATTCATTTTACAAACAAAAAAAAAAAAAAAAAAAGAAGAAAAAGTCAGATGGAGGAAAACAAAGATTTGAAAATAAAGATCAAAATAAAAAGTCTGGTATTTTTCAGTTGTTATGTTGTATCACAGAAAGAAATCTTGGACCAACTGCTACGCACATTGGAAAAACTACCAGGTGCCTCATAAAAAGAGTGTTAGCTGCCTGACACATTTCCTGAATCTTGTATTTCTTTTTTTAAGTACTCAGTTCTGTTACATTGGAACTGTATTTTTATAGGGCCATGTTGTTTGTATATGTATATTCTGTGGAGCTTGATTTTACCTTAAAATTCCCTGCTTAGACCAAAAATAATAAAAAGTCAGGGAAGAGGAGAATTAAAAAGAGGTGGTGCTACTTTTACACTGCTGTTCATCGTTATTTTTGCATCCATACTGTTCACATCAGCTAAGGCCATGGCCACACAGTTAGTAAACAGCCTTCACTGATGTACCGAGTTATTGAAAGACTGATATATGCGTGCAGCAAACTGAATGAAATATTCCTTGCTTCTTTTTTCTCTGTGCTGCAAACTGCCAACATGCTTTGTGGAAATCAGTTCATTTCTGGTATGGCTATTATTTTTCCTCATTCAAACATTTTTTTTTCATAGAATCATTATGTTTGGAAAAGACCTTTAAGGTCATCAAGCCCAAACATAAACCCTTCAACACCAAGCCTACTAAACCATGTCCGTAAATGCCTCATCTACACATTTCTTGAACACTGCCAGCGACAATGACTCCACCACTTTCCAAGACAGTCTGTTCCAATGCTTCACCACTCTTTCTGTGTAGGTATTTTTCTTAATGTCTGACCTGAGCCTCCCCGGGCACAACTTAAGGATATTTCCTCTTGTCCTATCAGTAGTTATATGCGAGAAGAGATCGACTCTCACCTCACTATAAACCTCATTTTCATGTAGTTGCAGAGAGTGATAAGGTCTCCGATATGCATCCACATCCTCTTCTCCAGACTAAATAAACCCAGCTCCCTCAGTCGCTTCTCATAACGTCTGTGCTCCAGTCCCTTCACCAGCTTTGTTGCCCTTCTTTGGACCCACTCCAGGGCCTCTATTTCTTTCCTGCAGTGAGAGGCTCAAAACTAAGCACAGTGAGGTGAGGCCTCGCGAATACCAAGCAGGGGGGATGATCACTTCCCTGGTCCTGCCTGCTATACTGTCCTTGATACAAGCCAGGAGGCCATTGTCCTTTCTGGCCTGGGCACACTGCTAGCTCATGTTCAGCCATCTGTTGACTAGTGGCCCCAGATCCTTCTCTGCCACACAGCTCTCCAGCCGCTCTGTCCCAAGCCTACAGTGCTGCATGGGGTTGTTGTGCCCAAAGCGCAGGACATGGCAACTTGGCCTTGTTGAACCTCATAAAGTTGTACCCAGCCCATCATTCAAGCCTGTCCAAATCCCTCTGCAGAGCCTTCCTACCCTCAAGCAGCTGAACTCTTTCTCCCACTTTAGTGTCTTGTGTAAATTTACTGAGGGTGAACTCAGTGACCTCATCCAGATCAGTGATATTAAAGAGGACCAGTCCCAATACTGACCCCTTAGGCACACCGCTTGAGATCAATTGCCAGCTGGATTTAACTCCCATTCAGCACCACTCTCTGGGCCCAGTCATCCAGCCAGTTTTGCACCAATAGATGGTAAAAAAAAAAAAAGCCATGAACTCAAAGCCGTGAGCTGCCAGCTTCTCCAGAAGAAGGCAGTGAGATACTGTGTCAAAGGCCTTATTGAAGTCTAAGTAGACCATTACTTAGAGTTTTGGAGTCATTTCAACTTTATTTACAGCCATTTTCACAGTACTTTTATTCAAGATTAGAGAGTAAACTCCTTTATCTTACCCTACTTACACCTATATCATGCACAATTCTTTAAGATTAGTTAGTTAGGTTCTAACTGATTGAACCTTTGTTTATGCATATCCTCTTTAAAGCTGGAGATATGCATGTGCGGAGGAAGTGCTCAGCACTTCTCTGAACTGCAAAGCAGTTTGACACTTTTAGGGTGCATCAGGCTACATGAGAAGATAAGGTCCTCAGATCACAGCTTCTTGAGAAACCTTCACTATGATGCCTCCCAGCAGAAAGTTCATCTAATCATAATTCACATTCATTTCCTGCACAAAAACAGCAACATGCAGGATCTTGAAGAGGGGAAAGGCAGAGTAAGGACAGTTGCTTCTTCACAAGTGCCTGAGTGCACCCAATTCAATGAGGGAGTGTAGGATGAGACAGAGAGACAATCAATAATGAGCAAGAGACCTGACAAGTCTTCAGTGACCGCCTAGGCAGTTGGTAATACCTGGCTTAGAAAAGTGTCCCCTTGCAATGCACTGGCAGCACTGTGTGATGCCAAGAGAGATCACAGGAACTATAAAGCTGGCTGTGTGCCGGTCGGGGGACTCCACTGGCCTGCACGCAAAAGCCTTTTGCTTAAGTTGATAGAGATTTTGAGTTCAGTATGTTCTATGCTCTTTCTCTATTAAAATTTCTTTTGCCATGATCTTTTAAATGGTCTGTTTTTTTCTATATAAAATTAGATGTTATTTATCAAGTGTTTGGAAATTTTATTTTGCACATATATGCTGGAACTGCATCTTGTGGGCAACTAAAATGTAGAAGCTCAGGCAGTAAAAAACATGACTTATATGAAGGCATATATTATGTAAAGGCATAACATGATACATTACCTCATGTCTGACTCCTTTCATCATGACTTTGTGAGCTGTTCTCCAAACTACAGCTTGCAAAAATCAAAACCAGAAGAAAATCAAAATGATCCAATAGAGCTAGATTTTGCTGAAAATTTGAAATTTCTTTTATACTGAAAGACACTGGAAACTTAATACTAATATTTCCCCACCAAAAAAGCATGGATATTAATCCTGAATGTTGAATTATTCACCCTCTCTCATTTTAAAAATTGCATACATTTTAATTTTATTTGCTTTCCTAATTTGTCAATGACTATTTGTGTAATGTTTATTATTTCTTCTCTTCTTAGCCTCTGATATCTAGTTGTGAAAGTAACTTTACAGTCTTTCTTCGACCTTATTAATGCAGCTGTATTAACCTGAAATCCCGTTGCTAAAGCGGTCATTTAGTGTGTTAGGTTTGTTATTTTTTTTATGAAGCACAAAGAAGTTTGATCATTGCTTTTCTGTTGTGAGTAGAACCTGTATGATTCCTGAAATCCTTTCTAAGATTTGCAAAATGAGAAGTGGATTTTTTTCTCAACAGAGGAGGATACTTACTTATATTATTTATATCTGGTTTTGTTTAATTGTATTTTCAAGTCACAGGAGATAATAAATTCTCATCTTTTCTCTATTCTGTCCGTAACAGGAAGGACGCTTCATGAGTCCAGATTTGTACTTTATGTTTCACAGACACAATCACACAAAGGACCACTTCATTGTTATGGTTTTATTGTCGACAGTTATGTCTTTAACCGTGATCTTTTCTCCTCCCTTCTTTCTTGGTTGTTTTTCCGCAAATACTGAGTTTCTAGCTCCTGTTCAATGAGTTCTGATTAAAACAGGAAGAATGAATTTAGGAACATCAAGCCTGTTGGAGCCACCTATTTTTGACTCTTGCAGCTGCTCAGGCCTTGGAAATGCTCTTCAGAAACATGTGTGGAATTATGTCCTCTCCCTCCTTGCAAGTAGAGCAAGGTGGTTTCTGTGTTTCAGAATCCATTGGCAGGTTCTTGTGCATATAGCGACCCTCGATTTTTTATTCCTTGAGTGCTGCAAATGGGCTACAAGGTGTGAGAAAATGAGAGGATAAATTCACTTATTCAAGAAGGAATTAACACAGGACACATCTGTGTCTTGATGTGAGGATAGCTGTCAATAGATGGGCTTTCTAGGCTCCTATGTGCAGCTCAACACATTTGCAAGGGCTGTAGGAACAAAATATTCTTCACAGACCAGTCTAGGTTGTAGTTCCATTACACAATATTATAGATTCTGCTACTAGAAAAAAATGGATCCTTCCTAAATATCGATAACAGCTGACAATTCTATAATTTGCACCTTCAGTATAAAGTATTATTTGATTATGAGCAGTAAATAACTATTTGATCTAATGATATTATGTTACTAGAGTAACTTTGAGCTCACTGTCCATAATTACATTGCAAAAATTTTGTAGGTAAGAAAGTAAAGTTTAACATTCATAGTAATCTTGTTTCATTACTTTAAACAACTGTGAATATGTATGATGAAAAACATTTTTGAAATGTTTCTTTATTTCTGGCTGGATTTGGTCTCTTTTCTTCCTTATTCAAGTCATTACCCCAGCACAAGGCTTTCAGTTGTGCTGCTAATCCTAGAATCAATGAAACTAATTTTATAATCAATCTTATAACCATTTATTCACCTGACCACAGAATTGAAATTCTGCTTGCAAGAAATCAAGGTTGCTACCTCAGGCTCCAGAATTAAAAACATGAATTTAAAGCTTATTCTCAGAAATATCTTCCTGTTTGGGTATCTAATTTCTGAAAAGAGCATACTCATTTCGAAGACAGTCAACTGAAAATTTGTTTCCTTTGAGATTAGATCTCTCTTTCAGCTCAGATAAAAGGATTACATTTCAAATCAAAATACTATTCATTTACAAAATTCAGTTGGCTCTTTCTGTTCACTGTGAGAAAAAAAAATGCTTTGTAATATCTATCTAATATGCCCCAGAAAACATATGGTCTTGAACACAAAGACTTTAAAGGCAGTTTATAATCCTGGATGTTTCCATTGCTAAGTACCTATCTTGAGACCCTGAAACGGGCCTGATTAGAATCACTCACAGAATTCAGTCTTCTGAGAAAACAAATTCTTTTTAACATCTGAAATTAGACATTGAAATTACTATTCACTTTAAAATCTTGGTCTTAGAAGACAATACTCTTAACCTTTATTACTTGCTTTGATCTCATGTGACTTTTTCTGTCTCATAGAGACATCTAGGAACAATCTAATTTGCAACTCAGAAATGTATAATTGAAAATACATATTACACAATGTATAAATAGAGCATGGAATTTGTCATCATACATGTCCTAAGGTTAAACGTGATAGAATTTTAAAATCAATTGGATAGGTATGGACAATTACAGTTACATTTATAAGAATAAAATATTCTGGAAGAATATTTTCATAGAAATAGAAAAAAAAAATCAATTATCTCTACAAAATGCCCCAGTGTTTTACTTAAAGAATTATTAGGTCATCATTAGGTCTAATGATGAACAATAAAATTAGATACTATATTCCTGTTTTTTTTTTTTTTTCCTTTTTTCCATATGACAAAGACATTTTAAACTTTAATATTTTTAAGTATTCTTAAATTATTGTTATCTCATTCTTCTGGGGTAAATATAACCATTGTCCTTCAACAGGCAGAATAATGAGCCATGGAATCAATGAAGGATAATCAGAATACCTAAATTGAAATTTCAAAGTCTTGAATCTTGTGAAAACTCCTCCTTGTACTGATTTCTTGATTCACAGAGGTTCACAAGGAAGTAAGCCTCAAGGTCTTCTGCTTCAATTACTAAGCAATGGTGCTGCCTCCCTTATTTTTTTTTTTTAATTGAGAGAGGAATTTGAAACAAAAGAGCATTTTCCTTGTGGAAGAGCCTCCCACAGCTTCCCACTCCATGGTTTCTCTCACCTTCCTCTGAAACATTTGGAACAGGCTAACTGAACTGTGAGATTAGACTTGATGAAATACTGGTCTGATCTGAAATGGCAGTTCTTGTATTTTATTTTCTATCTTGCTAACGATCTCCATCATACAGTTGGCAAAAGTAGTAAGTAGCATCTGTAGCATTCAAGGTCAGCCCCAACCAGCTGAGGAGAGCAAGCATGGCGTTTTTCAATAGGGGACCTTAAACTGTAGCAAGGACATATGCTCCCTTGACCCAGTTATGTTTGACGTGCAGTCCCCCAAATGCACTGAAATACCTACATCAGTCACTCCCGTGTACTTTGTGATTATTTTTATCTCTCGCATACCCAACTGAGCCAGATTATCTGGCTGATCACAGAACACTGCTTATCTGCTTTCTGACTTCTTCAGAAAATCTCCTGGGGATACTAACAGGTTTTCTAATTAGACTTCATTAAGCCAATGCCAGGCAAAGTGGTGCAGCACACCTCCCACTCGCTGATCTACAGCAACAGGAGGTCATTAATGGTTTAGTATTACACAGCACCGGTTGCATGAATATTTATCAAGTGGCTCTTTGTAGGAAAAGCGTCTATATCTGCTCTCTACTCTTAAAAATGTTCTCCTTTTTTATTACTATTATTTATTTTTATTTTTTATTTTTAAATCCCGTGTATTAAATTTTTCATACCAGTTAATTAGGAGCGAGAGAAAGAGACATTATGGTATTTATTTGTGCTTATTATCAGATGCTATAAATTAATCTGTAAGGAGAATTTAAAAAGAGAAGGAAACACTAAAATATGTAAAGAAGCCTGCTTACATCTCTGTAATAAAAATGTTAAGATGCATTATTAACTATGTGATTCAACTCCTTGAGGAATCATAACTCTTCAAAAAACAGAAAAGAAAAACAAGCAGCAATCTTTTATTTAAAATAGATATATCTATCCAGAAGAATTTATCATTTTGCTCTCAAAGTTTAAATTTCAAAAAAAACTCACTATGAAATAAAAGTGAGAACTTTTTTTCCAAAAATTTTATAGACCTAAAAATTCAGATTTAATAAAACATTTACTCAATTTGTTTCACTTTAATTTACTTATACAGTACAATAAACATCTATTTTTCAACTCCTAAAATGATTGAACATTTCATTTTGCTTTTTTTAAAGTGAAATAAATTCATTATCTTTTAAACTGAGAACAGTACTTTTAGGAGAAAAAAAAAAAAGCTCTTTGGTTTAATTTTACATATTTTGGATTGGAGGGTTTTAAATTTTTAAACCACACATTAATTTTTATCATTCTGACCGGTGAAAGATTCAAAAATAATAATTCTGAAGTGGCAAAGAGATGGCTTCTTTTTTTCAAAATCTCTTAAAT
Organism: Crypturellus tataupa; assembly: GCA_034781795.1. Taxonomy (NCBI): domain Eukaryota; kingdom Metazoa; phylum Chordata; class Aves; order Tinamiformes; family Tinamidae; genus Crypturellus; species Crypturellus tataupa. The sequence goes on from JAWLRI010000601.1 coordinate 52,713, forward strand.
ACAGTTCAGTTTTATATTAGTTAGAACAGATAGATAGTATTCATATTTAAATGGATTCACATTTTCATATCATTGTATACTATTACTTCCACTTTCTCCTCTAGATATATTGTGTCCTTGTTCTTCTAAAAAGAAATAAATGAATCATACTTACATGCATAGAGTAACTATGGCCTGTTAAAAGAATAAGTATTCTAGAATATCACCGGCAAGTATTTGCTTGACATTTATTTTTAGATTGAATTATATGCATGATAGAGGAACATATCTATATGTCTTCATGACAATTACTGATCTGTCAGACAGCAACTTTTTCACCAACTGAAAAGTTGACGAATACTCTTTCTGTTATTAGAATGTCTTATACTACATTCAAATGTAGTTTTAAGATTACCTGTTAACAGGTATCCAAATTCCAAATTGAGAGTAAGAATTTGAAATGTACATAGCTAAGTAATTCTGTGTTAGTGTTTATTTTGATGAAATTGCAACTTCTGCACATGAAAGTATTCAGCATGCACATATTCACTTTCTATTCCATGGGAAATCTTGAAAGCAACACAGAATCGCAGAGCGTGTAAGATTGGCAGGGCCCTCGAGAGATCACCTAGTCCAACCCCTGCTCCAGCAGGGACACCCAGAGCACGAGGCACAGGGTGGCATCCAGGCGGCTTTGGAAGATCTCCAGAGAAGGAGGCTCCACAGCCTCTCTGGGCAGCCTGTGC
>JAWLRI010000602.1:0-10872 GCA_034781795.1 Crypturellus tataupa
GTGGATGATGGGGGCGTCCCAGCTCTGCTGTGCCTTCCCTTACGCGTTTCAGTGTGTTTGGGCTGTGTGCTACTGGCACAACGGCTGGGGCAGGCACAACTGTAACCACGGGGAAGATGCCAGCGTCATCTGTTCAGGTGGGTGGGTGATAGGGGTGCACCACCTCTGCTGTATGTCTCTGTCATGCTCTCTTCCCCCGCTGGTTCACCTGCCTTACTATCCTCTTGTTCCACAATGTATATACAGGGATTGGGTGTAATTCAGTTTTTGCTTTTTCTTTCTTTAAGGTATTAATACAAGCACTCCTCCATCAAGGCCATACTCAAGAGGTGAGTGGTGTCCGTCTAAGGCATTAGCCTCATTTTTGCAAGCAATATATTAAGAGTAACAGTGCTTTTATTGTAAGAATTTATTCATCTTTGTGAAAACATGAAATCCTTTTGCAGCTCTTCCAATGGAAAAGCAGTTGATATTTTTAAAGTCTCAGCCAGCTGCTTTTTTATGTTCGAGACCCACTACAGAAATTCCTGTGAGCCCTGCAGCTTTATTATCTCTGAGGTCCTTAGGGATATAAGGGAACCTATCAGAGTAAATGAGGGAGAACTCTGTCCAGGAAGGTGTTTTCCAGCCAATCCTGCAGATATTGTTTTGGCACCATGGATGTGAGGAGGAATCCAACATGGTAGGTGGATGTAAACCTAGGGCAAATACAAATGTTTTTAGTCCACACTCCATACATTGCATGCCAGGAGAAACAACTTCAAAATTAGGCAATTGTCACATAATTTATGGTACATACTGAAAAACAAGCTAAAAGTTATAAACACTCATATTCCCCATTTTACACAATAGTTTTATATGTTTAAGCCAAAATACATTAATATTACCATCAATTTTCATTGTTTGTTATTGATTTTGTTAGATATACCTGAATATCTTCCCATACATATATAATCTAAACCTCAGAGATACAGAGAATGAGTGTTATTTAGTTTTGATTTTGGTCATATACAGTATGATCTGAAGTCTTCAGGAGATTTTTTTTTTTAAATCAGTGCTGGGGACTGAAGCACTCTAGTACAGTTTTTTAGAGGTTAATATATGTAAATCCTTTTCCATTTCTTTCTGCAGGAACTCTTTCTTGTGGTGGCTTAATTTCAAATTCTTCTGGGATGCTGGAGAGTCCATTCTACCCTGGACATTATCCAAGCAACACTGACTGTGTGTGGGAAATACACGTACAGAATAATTTCCGTGTTGTGCTCACATTTAGAGATATTGTGTAAGTAAAGCTATGATTCTCTGAGCAAATAGCAAAGTCAAATCCTATGTGTAACAGGCAAACTTCCCAATCTTAAGGGTATTTTCAAGAATATCAGGACTAAAACAAAAGTGAATTACTGTAGGATTTTGTGGACAGAACAGTATATTTGCTACTACTTCATACAAAAGGAGACATAAAATGTAATATCTGTCATTGAAACTTTAAATTCTGAATGATTTTATTATGTGATAAACAATTAAATCAGAATTTATGAAACATATTTGACAAGATGCTGAAATTTGTCCCCAGGATGCAAAGCAGCATGAAACGCAGGAGATGCCAGCATGACTATGTTGAAGTCTATGACGGGCCTCTACATTCCTCATCTCTTCTTGGGAAAATCTGTGCTGGTTCCCTTCATACTTACACATCTTCTTCAAACATGATGACTGTTCGGTTTCACAGTGACTCTAGATACACATATAGAGGATTTCAGGCCCACTATTCGTCTGTTCCAGCTGGCCACAACACCAGTAAGTTCCTGTTGAAAGCAGAACACTATTTCTCAAGAGAAAAGCCTGTTTATTGGTTTTGTTTGCAAAATAAATATTTGTTAATGCTGTTGAACTATTTCTGTCCTATTTTTGGAATTTCAAATGCATGTGAAGAAGTTGATCTAAGACACTCGAGAACTTAATCAACATTTATGCTTTTGCAATCCTTGCTGTGAATAGTACTTACAGGATTGGTACCACTGACTAAGCACAGATTGTAGAAAATGGCCAAATGCATGGACTTTGAACCAGTGTCTTCTTCTATTTACAAGCTATGTTCTTATGCAAAATCACAAATGACTTCAACTAGATTTCACCAAGTCATGTGTCTGTAATATGTCAGCTCGGCCTCATATCATTTTTATCACTGACACATTCCGATTACAAAAAGAAAAATGAGAATTTGATGCTTTGCCATAGTAACCTAAGGCATTCTTAGGTTGGAAGGAAGTTTTCAAGGCTCTTAGTGAGTACTGAATGTTCAGGATCTCACGGAAATGTAATGTTATATGTGAAATATGAGGTACTGGTATGTGAGTTGCCTACCTTCTAAATTAAGAAATCAGCAACTGGTTAAATTACAACTTGAAATCAAAAAGGAAATCCTGAAATTCACAAATATATTGTATCTTCTAGCTCTCTTCTGCTTACCGGACTACATGCGTGCTGTGATTAGCAGAGACTATCTGCAGTCACAAGGTTATTCTATGCAGAGTGTCACCATGAGCGATGCTCGCTGTAGACCAACAGTCACAGCACGGGAGGTTATATTCAACATTCCCTACAATGACTGTGGGACGGTGCGACAGGTATGTTTAAAGTTGGGTGAATTGCAGGACCCCTTCTGAAATAAGTCGTAAAAGGTGCACTGTGGTCCACAGTAACTAAAAGAGAACAGTGAGAACCAGAAGTTTCTAATGCTTAAACTTTCAGCACCTTAGGGAATCCCTGTGTTTATTAGAAATGAACTTCTAGGAAGGAAAACATAGGAGAAAGTTGCATGAACTTTCCATGTTGTTAGTTACATGTTTCTCATTTCATGCTATTTGATTTTTTTTTTTTTGAGCCTGATGTGCTTTACCTCCCTCATGGCATTTTACACTTACACATACCTCAGTTCACCAAAGCATTTAAGCCTCTAAGAAATATGTTCATTCCAATAAAACTAGCTATATCCTTTAAAGCATATATAGTCTTTTAAGTACTGTGCTGATTTAGGATATTTTTGTGTTACACAGTCAGTGTTTTCTACATATGTTAAATGAGTTGATCTGCTTTGGATTCAATGAAGATTTTTTCCCACTGATTTTTATTGAATTATACACTCTGTAGTCAAGCAATTTATTTCCAATGTTGTGTGAGTAGAAAAGACCAAAATCAAACTTATTTGTCTAAAGAGTTTAAGAGTTTAAGACCATTATTAAGCTCTATCAAAGCTTAGAAAATGGAATGTATCAGAAATGCCTTTGCTTATTTTAAATTACACCTTAAACAGGAAAACAATGATACGATCAACTATTCCAACATGATCAAAGCTTCTTCTTCTGGTTACATAATCAAGAGGAAAAAGGATCTTCATTTACATGTCAGCTGCAAAATGCTCCAGAACACATGGATACAAGTCATGTATGCAGCTGAGGATATTGCAGATGTGAATGAAAATCAATTTGGAAGATATGAAGCAAACATCACATTTTATGATTCAGCATCATTTTTGCAGCCAGTGTATGACTCTCCATACTACATTGACTTGAACCAAAATGTGTTCCTTCAAGCTTATCTTCACAGCTCTGACAAAGATCTTATGTTGTTTGTGGACACATGTGTGGCATCACCAGATCCTTATGATTTTAATACTCTAGTCTACTATATAATTAAAAATGGGTAAGAACTTTCTCAAAAATCATTAGAAATCATAGTTGTAATCATCTTTCTGCATTTATTATAAAAGAAAAATACAGCCAACATGAATTGGTTTAGATCTCATCATCAAAAGACTATTAAAGAGTTCTTTGAAGATTTCTTTTTTATAGTATTAGCCTGGAAATAAGAAAGCACATTCAGACCTTACCAAAATTTTGTTTCACTGACTTGCTCCTTGCCCTATTTTCAAAACCCAAATTAGTGGGAGTGAGGTAAATGAGCTACTGAAAACTGGAGGCAAAAGTCTGTCACCATAGTTGTTCAATATCCTAGTAAATCCTGGAAATCCCAATCAAGCATTAGGCCCACCTTCTATCCCTGGTAAAGCACAGACATTTAGCAAAGTGTCCATTGCCCTCTTTTCACCAATTATATTCTTCTTTCTTTGGGAAAAAGTATTCAAGTTGCTCTGACTGATTCATAGGACTTCCACATACCTAAACATTCTATAAAAGTTATCCCTTTGAGGCAACCTAGTATATGTTTATTACCTCATTTTGTTTTAATTCATTCCATTATAGCAGGTAAGAACATATTTAGCCCTATGGGAATCGGTATAAACTAATTCTCTTTTTCATTTCTTTCTAGATGTGTTAGAGATTCTTCTTTTTCCACATTCTACTCCCCCTACAAATACCTTGCTCGTTTCAAATTTAATGCCTTTGAGTTTATGAACCGCCACACATCAGTCTATATGAAGTGTGAACTGGATGTGTGTAGGCTAGGAGACTATTCCTCTCGCTGCTATCAAGGCTGCGTTAGTAGGTCCAAGAGAGATCTGAGTTCTGCCCGGGAAAAAGTGGATGTTGTTGTTGGACCACTTCAACTTCGAGAAGACGGTGCTAAGAGAAAGAGCAGTGGTAATGTCAAATAAGTTTTCTCATATTTAGTCTAAGACTGCTTAAAGTCTTCATGAAAAACCATAGCTCTGCATGCCCATTTCTGACTTTTGTCCCTGAAATTTGCTCTTGCTAGCTTCACCATAAACATGAAGTTTATGTTTACCCCAGCTGTCCCAAAGGAGCGTGAGCATGTGATTAATAGCACGCTGTAATGCTATTAATTCGTGGAGCTAATTAGCTCCAATGTGACTGTGTAACACGACTACCAAGTCTACTCATGTAAAACAGGCTCCCAGTCATCGTTAGAAACAATTATTTTCCTCAGTCTTCTTTCAGTAGTGAAGTTTGCTTAGTTAAATTGCAATTACTGCCAGTTTAAAGTCTGTTCAAAAGGTTTAAAGCAATGAAACTGTAGGGAGTTAGTTTATTTCTGGCTCAGATCTAGAAAGCAACTTTTTTAATCTAGCAGCATTTTGGCTTTAGTATAACTAGACCAAATACTCTGCTTTCCCTCACAGGACTGGACTCTCAGGCAGCACCCGCCATTGCTGACAACCCGCTCGTTGCTGCTGTCGCAGTGCTGGCAGTTGCCGTGTTCGTTCTTGCTGGTTTTCTCTTGAGAACTGCATTGAAGAAACCGCTTTCGTATAGGGCAATGTGAGATCTAAAGTCAGTAGCATCTGCCACGTGATTACAGCACAAATCACGAATTCTGAGCTGCCCAAATATTTCATGGACAACTGGCTCATATGTGCCATTTGGAAGAAGCTGTGATACCTTTATCTGCAGCAAATCCTAACCTATTGCAATGTTTTAAAAAAACTTTGTAATCCTGGCACCCCTTAGATGCTTATGAAATAATTTCAACATTCATTTAGCAAGTTATTTGGTACGATCATTTTTCTCCTCCTTAATTATCTTCTCATCCTCTAGGATCATTATTTAATATATCAAAATTTTGTGAGATAGAGGAAAAAAATGCGTAAGGCATCAGTGAATATTTCAAGGTTTTCTTGAATGGAGAAAGTTTGAGGTTTGGAAGGAGTAATCAGTCATGACTGGAAAGGAAATATCAAAAGGGATCTTACCACGACATCTGAAATTGTGGCTACACAATATTTCTGATTATTCTGAGCATGTTTTTAATGCTAAATCTGTCACTGAAATAATAATAGGTCTCTGATTATTTATAAAAGACAGTGATTTCCAGACTAATCTGTTACGTGAGCAATGTAATTTAAAATCAAAAGAAAGAATGTTTACAAAACAATATTTCTGTTCTGTATTTCAAATTAATGTCCTTGTGATTAAAATCCAAATGAAAGTTTTGCTGTGTTGAAGAGTGATCTGTCAAAAGGAAACTTTGCCAAGCAACACACCGAGCCCCTGCTTTTAAATTACTGAAAAGGGAATATGAAAAAAGCTTATGTAGATGTCATAAGGAAGGAGATCATTCTTTTGCACATGCAGATGTACAGCAAATGCCTGGGTTTAGGAAGCCATCTGTCATGGGAGAAGAGCTCATTGACACTTGATTCAGAAGTGCCTTTTCTTTTGGTTTCTGTTACTTTCTCCTGGGTGTCCCCCACTCGATGATGCAGGTTGTTCTGGAGGCTCCAGAGGAGCTCCAAAACAGATGGCTCGTTTTATCCCCAGCTGCTTTCAACCATCCACTGCTGTTGCCAAAGCACAACCAGAGATGTGGACTTCAGAATAGGTAACGGGAGCTTCTTAACTAGCCCATGCCAAGAAAACCACCGTGTTTAGCCGCTTTCCGTTCTCCGTGCAGGCAAGCTGCAGAGGCTGGCACAGGGCAGGAGGTGGGAGGAGGATAGGACATGGGGCCAATGTCTAAAACAAGCACCTTCGAGAAACGCAGCGTTTATGAACACAGATTTTCTGCATTTCTGTGTCACAACCACCAGCTTCTCCAGAAAACTGTGAACTCTGCCAAGTCTATCTGAAAGTTTTCAACAGGCATAAAGGTTCTTAGGATGGAGGGGACAGGGAGAGGCAGGCAGGGGGGCTCCCTTAAAAAAAATAAATAAAAACGAAAAAAAAAAAAAGGAAAAATGTAATGAGTTACAGAATGGCTAGTCTGTGTTCCTGTAGACATGCTTCAGCATACAAGGGTGTTTTTAAGCCAGGATCTTGCAATTCTTTTCCCAAACACATCTCAGACTTTGTTTATATATATGCAAGAAAAAGTTCACTACATGTCAGCAAGGAGTGGGTATTGCTCTGCATTATTGCACAAAATACTCTCTCTCCAATACATAACTTTCTAGACTGTATTTTGAAATACTTCTACATCCTGCTGCAAATGGTTTTGAAGTATCTGTTTCATATGAGCACTGTGCATACCTCTACATGTGTGGTTACAAGAAAACATTTTATAGAGTTAAACTGTAAGGGATGGATTAAAAAAAATAAATCCCAACAGCTACTGTAAAACCAAGAAATCATCTAGAAAAGGGTTCCCCAAGAGCACTGCACTTTCCCCACTCTTGCCAGTTCTGCTACCACTTCACGACAGTCAACTCCCACTCCCGTGAGTGCTGCCCTGGCCGGGGCTCCCTGTCATTCCACACTTGTCCCCACAAAGGCCACATCCTGCTGCCACCTTCCCCCGTGCCGCCTGCCCCCACAGTGACTCCTTCTGGGCACCAACATCCTCGTCCCTGGCCTCCACTCAGCTCTAACGTAGCCCATAGATGTTTCCCTAACTCCTTAAAAAGCATCCCTGGAGGCTAGGATCACTCTTCAATCCTCCCATTGGCTCCAGCAGCTCTTTGGATACAATTCTAAAGTGGGCAAAGCTCTAAGTCTCATTCAAGTGACTTGAATGTCATTCAGGAGATTTTTTTTCAGATCTCAATAACACATCATGGAAATGTCAAAAGCCGCTCCATATCTGTTTACTGAAGGAAAAGTTATGTTCTGTCTTTAACATTTTAGTTGCTGATTGTTATAATAGTCTTTTTTTTCCACCACAATTTGCACAATATTTTGCTGTGAGGGTTTCAGCTTCCCAGGACATTACCAGCCTGTCCAAGTGCGTTGCACACATTTGTGAATCAGGCTGAAAAATGCTGGAAATACAAACACCCAAATCCCACATAAACAGTCACCACCGGCAGAGGTGGATTGCATGCACCATGGACTGCATGGGGGTGGACCATGGAGCAAGGCCCGGGATTTTTGCCTTTCATGTCTTAGATGACAACACAGGAACTTAAACGAAAACATGACCTGAAACTATTTATTCAGACCCCTCCTTTTTTTTTTTCTATTTTTTTTTAATAAAAAAAAAAAAAAAAAAACGTTTTATTACCATTGTTATGGATCAAAGAAGTTCTACACGTGGATCCAATAAATACAATTTCTCTCCTTAAACTGCTTCCAGTTGGGTTTTCAGTTGTCGCTGGTTTATCATCGATCACACAGGGAAGCTCCTCGGCCAACACTCCTGAGGCGTCACTCGAGAAGGACTTTTATGGAGAGAGGATGATCCAGAGCAATCCGCCCTCAGATACCTGTACAGTTTTTTGTCAGAAAAATTGTATTGACCTTACTGGTTCCTGCCGGTGTGCTGCTCCCAGCACGGTTATGTACTTGGCCTGAGCTGCTTTCAAAGCAAAGCTCAAAAACAAAATTCTTGTTTTCTTGTTTATAGGCTGAATTTCCTGTGCTTTGGTGCCCTGTTTATATTTCCATTCTAATTTTGGAGTATGAAGCAGATAATTTGACTCCCTAGACCTTCTTCCCATGAACATATTACAAAAATATTTATATTTGGGTATAAATAAACACTGTTTTGTTTCTGTATCCTGCAGATAGCCAATAGACTCATGTTTGAATATTTAAGAATATATATCTCTGTTTTGAGGACTGAGACTAGAAAAAAAATAGAGTGTGTTAGTTTTGTTTTGCAGGGAATGGGCAAAAAACACTATTTTTCATGTTTACTTTCTTGCCATGCTTTGCCACGGAAGCCCACAGATAATCTCTGATTTAAGCAGTGAAGAACAACTTGCTGCTCACTGCTCTAGCTGAGGTGCATTCAATGCCTAAGACTGAACACTTGCATCAATCTCTGAATAAACAGCTAAATGAATGAAATCCAGGGATCATTTTAATTTGACCGATATTCATTACTTTTTTTTTCCCTAAAATTACTCCATAAGATGCACCAGGGCAGTGAAGAGCAAGTTTTCTTCTTCTTTTTACAGGATTGTACAAGAATTTCCCTTAAATGGTAAGTCATGCAGACAGCAACCAGTTCTGGGCTGCTACTTTGTCTAACACGCTTAATAAATCTCCCAACCCCCACAAAAACATCATTTCCCCTTATGTGTGATAAGTTAATGAAGAAAAGAATCTATAGCTTGTACAATTTCAGTTAAGCCCCTATATCACAAAGAGAACAGATTTTCCTTCTGCATTTGCTTTTGCCCTGTTTGCTTTTATTTTCATGAATATTTTTGATTTAATTTTTATTTGTTTCAGCTGTTTATTTCTACTTGGACGAAGACTAAGGAGAAATTAAAATTCTCACAATAGGCTGTGTTTTTAGGAAGTTTTCTATCATTTCAGGCCCAAGCCCTTTACACAAAAACACATCTTAACCAAGTCATGCCCAGCCAAGGAAACTGGTCAGTGACCCAGCTCTTTTACTCATGGGAATGAGATCTGTTTTCTTTGCCTCATATAACATTTCCCTCAAATAACTCTTTTGTTGTGAATCGCCTGGAACAGATCCAAGCAGATTTTGGCCTGTTCTTTCTGAAATAAGTGAATTCATCGTAAGCTGTTATGAAGAAACATTGCAGCTCTGCCACTGCTCTGAAGACTACGCAATGCTGGAAGAAAACTGCAGCAAGCTGAAAATTAGCTATTTAAAATATCCAGCTTATATTAAAACATAGATATAAATTCATACAGTCTTAAAGATTTTTTTGCATTGCATTTTGGAAAAACAAGACATGGTATTTTTGCCCATTTGTGCACACAAAGCTCACTGCAGAGCTGCGAAACATTCTTGGTTCACACCACACGCTGCTGCGCCTCTGGAGGGGACATAGCAACTGCCCAGTTCTATTGCAGGACAGTGTGAAAACTGTGCCATGAAAAAAAAGAAAAAGAAAAAAAGCTGTGATTTCATGATTTTTCATCTGGGCTCATTAATTTTCTCCCTGACTGCATGTGTCTTGTTCCTCTTGAAGCCAGTGGCTGCTATTGGGCATGCTAAGGGGAGAGTTTCACCTCCATTTCTGTAGAGGAGAAGGGCTGACAGCAAAAATTGAGGCAATCAAAAAACCAATCTCCAATAAACAAAGTCTTGCCAAAAAAAATTAAGAGGCTGTTTTTAAAAGTTTGAAGCACCTGTGTTGCATGAAATTGCTAACTTGGAATAAGCAAGGCCATCTGAGCCACAGAACACACCCCTTGGAAGCTACGTGCCTATAAATTGGGAAAGGTGTTTGCTCGGCATCACCGGGATCGCTGGGGAAATGAGGCCTGTGCTGCCCTTGTCCCGGCTGCTGCTGCTGCTGCTGTTGCACGGTGGCTGCCTGCGCGGCTCAGGTACGTGCCCGGCTCCTCTTGCCTCTGCTTCCTGCAAAATCAGCAAATTCTGCACCCCAACTCAAGGCCACTGGAGCTGCTACACTGGGGTCTACAGGGCTTGAAGGACTGAAGGTGCCATGCTTAATGTGTTATAACACATTAAGCCTAGTATTAGCCTAGTAGGAAACGGTCTAGTAAGGACGAGTGCACCTGATAAGTAATTATTAACTTGATGGAAGGCACTGGAGGGGCTTAGATAAATGTAGGGACACCTGGAAGGGAACCCTCGTGGGCAGGTAAGAGCAATACTGTGCTTCAGCCCCGCCATGTTCTTGGTCTGGGCTAAAAGCTGAGCCTGGCTCCTCCTCTCCTGGAGTCTCAGTTTTAGTGATTTAATTTTCTAATGTTTCATAGAATAGCTAAAAAGAAGGGAAAGTCATTCCTTCTGAACTGGAGGGGCACTTTCTACTCCTTTTTTCCTGCAACAAATATCCACGAAACCAAATGTACCTGGAAAAAAACCCAAACTTGTCTCTGATCAACACCTTTGATAACAGTCTAGATTTGGTAAATGTTGATATTGAAGGGGATTTTCAGCCATAGTCCTGCAATTTGTAGGTATATATCTATGTATTTGTATGCATTTATATATGTATGCATTTATTATATGTATATGTATTTGTATGCATGGATGGATGGATGGATGGGAGGAAGGGAGAAA
>JAWLRI010000603.1:6898-25004 GCA_034781795.1 Crypturellus tataupa
TCAACGCACCCCTCAGCTCCTGCATCATTTCCATAGCTGCTGCCCCAACTGCAGCACCAGCTGTTGACATTGCTCCATTGCCTAATGAGGACGGGAATCCTCCTCTCTCCTACAGGGACTTTTGCTATTTTTTTTCTTTTGTACACAGCGGAGACGACTTTTCTTTAAAAGACACAGAGAGAACCAAATGTTTCTTGCCTGTCACAAAGAGAAGGCAGAGTCTCCAATGGATCTGAAGAGCTGTCCTATCCTTTGTGGTGCTGTGCAGCTTGTCTTGTTCCTTCCCTGCCATTTCTGTACTACTCCACTCTGCCTCCTCCTTGCCTTTCCACTTTGCCCTAGTTCATGCCCTCTTGTGCTTGCTGCTGGAGTGAGGTGAGGTCAGCACCTCCCCATCCAAACATTTCTTCCCCTTCTCACCAAGGCTTCTCCTTTTTCCTTCCAGGGGGTGCTCTGCAACAGTCCCCTGACACTGTCATACGACAAGGACAGACTGTGAGTCTGAACTGCTCCGAAAAGAAATCCTCCAACACAGCAATGTACTGGTACAAGCAGCCTTTGGGGAAGGATTCTAGGCTGATCCTAGTGGTTTCTGCTTTTCAAGGTTCAAAAGCAACTATTGAGGAGGAATTTCGAGGCCATTTCCAGAGCAGTGAGATACAAGGAGACAAGCTGACCCTTTTGATAGATCATGTCTCTCTCAATGACTCGGGCACATATTACTGTGCAGAGAGTGAATCACAGTGACTAGGCTGCTGAGAGAGCTGAGCACAAACCTCTCTCTGCACATGCTGCCCTAGGCAGGACAGACCCTTTATACTTAGTCGCTCCACACTTTCCTAGTCTGCATTCCTCCTCCTTTCATTCTCTCAAGCCTCCCTGCTTCACTTGCCATTGGTCTTTGTCTCCTTTCTTTTACTTTCAGACACACCACTTTCTCCGTTCTCTGACTCCCATTCTCCTCCTGCTTCTTCTTTCTGTCTCTTTCCAGATCTTTTGCCTTCTAGCTTAATTAACTCCATACTCTCACTACAGAAAGAGGGGATTTGGGTTAGTAAGTCTGGCCACACAATCCTGCCCCACTTGTTTGCCTCAGTCTATGGGGCAAGTAGTGTCCAAAACAGAGGACATCTCCACAGCTACTGTTTTTGCCTTTGATCTGTGCTGTGCTGGCGCCACCAACAAGCATGTGGCAGCACGACCAGACCTCATAGCAGCACTCAAAATGGTTCACTAAGCATGGAGAGCATTCAGGGTGTCCTGTGGTTTGGACACAGGCTTCACGGCTAAAGTAGCCAGAGGCAGGTCCTACGGGTCTGAGTGGCTCACATCTGATGCTAGGAGATCTGGGAAAGAGCTGAACTACCACAACAGGATGTGATGGGCACACAGCACAGCAACACCCACAGACCAAGATCTTGTGGTCTTCTGCATGCTGAAGATGCACCTGCAGATATATGTGTGGAAGCAGGAAGTGTGTCACTCATGGTGCTTGGTCCCTTCTTTGGGCATTTCTGCTTGCAGACTCCAGCACCTCATACCAGCAAAACTGCTTGAGGACTGGAGGAAGTTCCATGCACATATACTACCCCCTATATCTCATCCTGCAGTACTCTTGTGCAGTGATCACTCCACTTCTCTGGTTTGTTTCCTGCAGGGAATCATGTCACCACTTGGGCAGGAGTAAGGACAAACAAGGATACATTTACTTGCTTCATAGTCTCCCTGCCAAAGTGCACACTGACACCACAGCACCTTGCCACCCCCAGACACATAAGGACTTGTGGAGAATAGAGATCCTTTTAATGGTCATAGCAAACCCAGCCCCTTCTTAACTGAAACGTGCATGGCCCAGCCTCGCTGAGTAACAGCCCTGCTCCCCAGGCAGCAATGCTCTCTCTGAATGACTCTCATGCCTGCAGCCCACATGCACCAAACAAAGCAGAAGACACCTGCCCAATGCGGGAACGATGGCTGGCTCTTTGTCCCAGTTCCCAAGAGTCACAGGAATGGGCTGAGATAGGACAGAGAGGGAGATGATATGAACCAGGGGTGCTTCCTGAGCAACAAAGGTGGGAGTGTTCTCCCCTTTTCTTACACAACGGTGCTTTCCTCTTTGATCACCTGCCCCTTTCCCTATGAGGGATTTAGAATCATTCCTAAAGTGCTAAGAGAAATGAAATCAGTAAGACACACTTGCACCTGTAGCAGAGGGACATGGAAGAAGGAGCACTGTGGTGCTCCTCTGCTAACAGGACAAGCCAGACAAAGCCTCCTCCCCTTTCACACTCCACACTGCCCTCCCCCACAGAACACCCTTCTCTCCCTCTCGCACACTCCCATCCTTACTCAGTCTCTCTTGCACCAGGAGCTCACGGGGAAGCCTTGACTAAAACCTGGCAGTGTTTGTGCTGCTGCCACAGGCAGGTTCCCAGAAGGACACAGCCTTTTCCTCATGCTTCCCCACTGGCTGCTTGTGGCCATCCTGGCCTCCCTGGGTAAGTGAGCCTCTCTCCCCCTTGAGCAGCTCCATCACTTCCACTGTGGCTGTACCAGCTGCACACTTATTTGTAGACACTGCTGCATTCCCCAAGCCTTCCTGGGTAGACATGAATGCAGTTGGGGATATGGCTTCCTCAGCTCCCTCTTCAACCCGAACTCATCACTGCTTCTTCTTTTGCTTTCCAGGGTGCACCCTGAAACAGTCCCCTGACACAGTCATCACAGTGGGCCAGTCTGTCACCCTGAGCTGTTTCGACATGCAGACAGATCACTACTCAATGTACTGGTATAAGCAGGCAGCAGGGATGGATAGCAGGTTGCAGCTTGTGGTTTATGCAACGAAAATGGGCAAAGAGGAATTTGAGAAGGATTTTGGTGATGGTCGCTTCAGGAGCACTGGCATACAAGCTGAGGGTCTTTCTCTGTCAATAGATGCTGCCTCACTCAATGACTCTGGCACTTACTACTGTGCTGAGCACGATACACAGTGACAGATCTGCTGAGAATACAGTGCACAAAATGAATCAGGAATGCACTGAACTTATTCTGAGTCAGGTCTTCAACGGGAAGGGAAACATCTCTCTTCTCATTTCCTCCCTAGCCCCCATTGCTTTACCTACTACCCACATTGCTTTTTTTTTTCCTAATTCTTTCCTCTGTGCCTGTTAAGTCCCTTTCATTGATTCCCTTGCCCCTTTGCATTCCCAAATTCTTCTCTCCCATTCCTCTTACTCCTCTCCTCCAGCCTTTCTTGTAGCACTCCTATCTATCAAATATATGTATATCAGATGCTATCACCCAAGGCTTTGGGTGTTTTTTCCTCCTCTCCCCATGATCTGCCCCCACACCACTCCTAAACACCTTACCTTGAAACATACTGGCTCTTGTCACAGGATAATACAGGTCCTACAGGGAACAAGATGAACTTACAGAACCCAGGGTGCAGTGATACAGACTTCTGACAGGAGGAGAATTGCCTCCCAAGCTTTGTATGCCTTGTTCCATCTGCTCTACCTACAAAGGAGTTGGGCAGTAAGAGTAGTGCTTTCCCACAGCTGTCCTGGTTGTTGTCAGTCATCAAGGAAGCTCCTGCCAAGTTTGACCATCAGTGCCTCTGGTATCATGTGTGTAAGAGCTGGTTCTTCCTGTCTGCAGGTGAGCACAGGGATGCTCACCAATCGCTCACTGCTATTCTAATACCCTGAACCAACATCTCCTCACAGGATCCTGAACCACAATCTATTGCAGCACCCATCATCAAAGTAAAGAATCCAGGGGAATAGGTAGCCCTATCCACGAAGGATGTCTTCTAGGCTGAGGCTCAGTCCCACAGGACGGCAGCTTGGATTGCATCTCTTTTGTGGGCACTCCCACCACCTCATCATTCTTGCAGTCAGGTTCACAGCCTCTCCTCTTCGGGAGGCTGTTGCTGCTGCAGGTACATTCATAACCTAGGCCTTTTACAAGTAGCAGCAGCTCTTGTGGCACTGTAGTAATGGAAACAGAAACAACTCTAGTGCAAAACACAGTTTGCACCGCTGAGATCTCAGTTGTAGGCTCCACCAAAAGCATGTGGATGTCACCACAAAACTCAGTCCTGCAGTTCCGTGGCAGCAGTTATCACAGATGCAAGACAGTTTCCTTGCAGTTCCATGGCAGTTGCTGGTGTGGTATCTACTCTGCTTACCTTCCTGGCTGAGCATAACAGCATCTCCCAGCTCCCACACTAGTGTTTGAGTTTTTAAGCACACACACAAGGAGTCCCAAACTTGTCAGCTGGTGCTCCCCATCCCATTCTCTGATGCTCTGCCCCTCCTTCCCCAGATGATTCCCGGGAGTTCAGAGGGACTATGATGGTGCCAGAACTCTCTTGCATTCCTTCCAGAGGGCTCCGATTTGGCTTGAAAACTCTGCTGACCATACTGAGTATGTCCTGTTGCTCCCATGGAAAATATCATGCTCTTATTCTACTGCACCACTGTATTTCCAAAGAATCTCAGCTCTAAGTGTTAGCCTGGCCTTCTCTGGGCATTTTTCACTTCTGCCACTGCCAACAAATCCTTTTCTCTGTGAGGAACTCACTTTTGAAAGAGAAGAGATTAGAGGCAACTTCAGCACACTTAAGCCTTGAGGCCAGGAGAGCTGCTGCTCAGGCAAGGGCTGTAGTAAAATGCTCAATATAGGTAGGTTTGGGACAGTTCTCACCAATGGCCTTTTTAGGGACACCGCAAAACACAGGGTCCCCACACAGAGGTGGAGAGCTTTCCTGGGACATAATGGAAGTTGCCATTCTGAAGAAAGCATTTTCAGCAGGATCCTGCCTGTAACCTTTGACAGATTCTGTTTTTAGGATGCTGAGGTTCTTTCAGTCAGTATTGAAAGGCATGAGTGCTCAGCCTTGTCTCTCTACTTGAAAGGATATTTGTAGTTCCAGGGACATTTTTCACCTGAGGCAGAGCAGGTCACACTTTCCCAAAAGTGAAACCTGGCCAACTCTGTGTGCTAGCATCCTGGGATCACAGGTATGTGAGGTAGGAAGAAGAGGAAGTTGTCATTGGCCAGAGGAGTCCCCATCCCACTCGGTTGAGGTACAGAGGTGAGAGTGCTTTTCCTTTTTCCAAGACGACTCTGCTTTCCTCTGATCTGTTGCTCCTTTTCCTCTGAGGGATCCAGAATCATTCCTACAGTTCTTGGAGAAATAAAAACAGTTGGATACGCCTGCACCTGCAGCAGAGGGGTGCAAAGGAAGGAGCACTGTGGTGCTCCTCTGCTACCAGGACAAACCAGACAAACTCTCCTCCCACTTCACACTCCCCACTGCTCTCCCCACCCCCACAGGACACCCTTCACTCTCTTTCACACACTCCCATCCTTACTCAGTCTCTCTTGCACCTGAGGCTCAGAGGGCAACCTCGACTGCAACCTGGCAGTGTTTGTGGTGCTGCCACAGGCAGGTTCCTGGAAGGACAAAGTTATTTCCCTCATGCTTCCGCACTGGGTACTTGTGCTCATATGGGCTCCCATGGGTAAGTGAGCTCTTTGCAACTTGCAGCACCTGCATCATTCCCACTATGACTATTACCAGCTTTGCTGCTTTCCTCCTTTTGGTCCCTCACAAAATATTTACAGTATGGATAAAATAGCCATATATTTGTGGAGGAAGAGATATTTTTGAAAACTTCCCTTCCTCTCTCAACTCTATCATGTGCATCCCAGATATATATTCTCCTTTTCTCCATTTCTCTTTCCAGGCTGGGCCCTGAAACAGTCCTCTGACATAGTCAGCAGAGTGGGGCAATCTGTCAAACTGAGCTGTTCCCAAATGGAGACTTCACATAACCAAATGTACTGGTACAAACAGCTCATGGAGATGGATTCCAAGCTTGAACTGGTTGTTTTTGCAATCAAAGGTGGCAGCGTGCAGATTGAGAAGGATTTTAGTGATGACCGCTGAAGGCCTATCTCTATCAATAGAACCTGTTTCCCTCAATGACTCTGGCATATATTACTGTGCTGAAAGTGAGACACAGTGACTTCATTGCTGAGAGCGCTAAGAACAAATTTGTAGTTCACAGAAGTACCTTCCTCTTTCCCCATCCAAATCTGGATTTCTTACGTTCTATTCCATTCTCCATGCCTTGCAACCATCAGTTCTCATTTGCAATTATCCCTGCTGTCTTCTTATTTTCTTCTTCCCACTCTCTCTGCTGTCTCATGTCCCACTTTCTCATGTCTCATGTCTTGACCATTTTTGACTCTTAATGTCTTGTTTTAGCTTACAGCTCTTTTAAGTCTGCAAGGCTCTCCTGCCTGGCTACTGCTTTTTTTTTCCTTGCTACCACTTTTGGCTTGTGTCTTTCTTCATCTTTTCTCACCACCCTTTGCTAGTTTCCCTGCCCTATTTACCTCCTCTCTTTTAATACCTTTTTACCTTCTGACCTAATTGCCACTATACTGTCTCTGGGGTGTTCCCATCTGTTTGTTTGACCACACTGCCCTTTCCCTCACACTCATGCCTCTGCTCTCCCAGGCTACTCTTTCCTGAGGATAGAGTAGGTGTTTCCCTCAGAAAGGACATTTCCTGAGCCAACTGTCCTCTGACATTTCAGAGTTTCTCATTGCGCAACCCTCTTGTTACTTACTTCTTCCTTCCTCAACATTTCCTCCTCATATACCTCTGTGCCAGAGAAATCTGTGCTGCCTGCTTTGAGATTTTCTGGAAGATGCAGCCTTTCCTCATGTGTCCCCACTGGCTCCTTTTGGTCATGCTAGCCCCCCATATAAGTGACCTTCCCTCCCTTTTGGGCAGCTGCGCCAGTTCCTCAGCAATTACCCCAGCTGCATTCCCCAAGAATTCCTGGGCAGGGGATCAGAAATGAAAGAAGTGACAAGATTTTCCTTGCCTTCTTGCAGGTTCCTCTACATATGCCTTTTCCCTGCTTTAATACTTCCAGTGAGAGCACCTCATTCATAACTTTTCAAAACAAAATTCCTATTTTATTTGATGCTTGTGGGAAACCGTCTGATATCTTTGCTGGCATTCCCATACCATCCCATACTTCAAGCATGTATCCTCATGTCTTCTTCAACCAGTATCACACCTGTCCTCATCACATTTCCCTTCTAGGATGGACCATTCAGCAATCCCCAGACACAGTTGTCCGAGTGGGAGATTCTCTTACTCTGAGCTGTTCCCAAGAGGAGAGTCCATTCGCAACCATGTACTGGTACAAGCTACCTGTGGAGAATGATGCCAGGCTGCAGCTGGTTGTATATTCACTGGAAGGTGGCAAGGCAGAGTTTGAGAAGGCATTTGGAAACCACTTCCAGAGCAATGGGACTAAACACAGCCACTTATCTATGGAGATAGAGCATGCCCTAGTCAATGACTCTGGCATTTATTTCTGTGCTAAGCAAGATGCACAGTGACTCAACAGCTGGAGCATCATAGCACATTTTTTTACATACAAACAGGGGACCTGCCCCCAGTACACACAGCTGTGTATTCAGCAGTGCTATTGCTTTGTCCTCCTGCTCCTCCACTCTGTCTTCTCAAGGCTAGTCTTGGTTCCTTCTGACTGTTCCCTGCTTACACTCTATTTTCTTTCCTTGCTCTTACCATCTCTGAATCACCTTCTCACTCTCCTCTCTTGTTGTACTCTCTCCTTCTCCCCATTCCAATGTATTCCACAGACTACTCAGTTTTCTTCTCTACTTTCCTACTTCTCTTTCTCCTCTGCTCTCTCACACGTGTTCCCTTCCTATTTACCTGCTCCCCTCCCATTTCTTTTCCATATCAGCCTGTTATACTAACTCACTTTCTCTGCAGAAGTCAAGCGGGGTATAAAATAGCTCATATGGCACTTTCCCTCTTCACTAGGTCACAAGTTTCCTTGTCCACCCCCATGGTTCCTTCCTGAGAACACCAGAGCTCCAGCCACCCACATGGTTACCCTGAATGCCTACTTTACTAGCTCTGTAAAGACCACAAGCATGAAGGAAAGCTCTTTCTAATTCCTCATCTGAACTTGAATAACTAGTTCCAGGCCCATGGCTGACGCTACTAAATAGCAGTGCTGCAACTCAAGACGTGTCACCATATCTTCATACATAACTCTGGTTTTGCAAGGCCTTCTTCATCTAAGTGGACCACAGCAGGCAGGCTGCACAGCAATTCTGTTAGAAATAGTCGTGTGGAATTCTGAAGAAAGCAGAAAGCTTCCTGTGGGACCTGCCTGACTGGCACATCCCCTTCCCTGAAAAACTTGGGCTGATGCTTCACTCAGTAAGAGGTCATATTTGCGGTAAAAGCACCCCAAAGGAGAAAATCAACTGCAGTAATTTTTTCAGGTGCCTCAGTACAGAAAATGTATTTGCCCACTTTATGCAGTGATGGAATTACATTGTTATATATGAGAAGGCATCATCATTGTTGATATGTTGTGCTGAAATACATAATCCTGTGGGGTTTGTTTGTTTTTCTGTGAAGTATGCAAAAAAACCCAAAACAGCTATAGGCTTGCAGAACTTTCAGGTCTATGCTTGCAGATCTTGTCCTTAGATATGAATTCCTTCAGACTCTTTATTCTTCTGAAAATAGCCAATTCTCAAAATTACCCACTAACATCCTCTACAGAAGTGGAAAAAAACAGAGGATCTGGGAAGTTGTACCTGCAAGTCCCTGCTAAGCAGAGAGGGGCAGACCTGATGATCTCTAGGTCCCTTCAACCGCAACCATTCTGTGATTCTGTGACGAGTACTCACTGGATCCAGGATGGCGTGTAAAGCACCTGCTCTTCTTGTTGCCCCAAATACCCTTCTTATAACTACATAAGAAGATAAATGTTCATTTCCAGTTACAGTAAAGGCCACCATCATTTGGAGGTTATTGTTCTGCAGCTCTGAGCCAGCTGGGGAAGAGCTGAAGTGTTTTTAGCTCATGACCGCTAGGCAAGAACTGGAAAAGACGGAGTGGCTGGAGCAGCTCTCAAGGCTGGTTCTGATTATTACCCCAGTGCAGATGTTCCAACTGGTTGTGGGTTGTGGACTGCAAATATTTGATCCAAAGGACCTTTACACCATTCCTGAGTGCAATGTGGGTGCACTGGTGAAAAAAATACAGGGATGGGCATGCTCATTACCATTAGGTTCTTCACCCTCATTTGTCTTCTATGGGAGATCTTACCACACTCCAGCTGTGGTCTTAGGTAGAGTCTTGGTGCTGTGTCAGGGCCGGAGTGCATTCCCCCTTCTAGAATTTTAGATGGCTGAGCCCAAGATCAGTTTCTTCTCTAATAAAACCTATTGTAAAGAAAACTTGAAGCAATTGCCTTATCCTCCGTCCCTTGAGAGTTGCTTTTAAGATGAGGCAATCACCCTGGGCCCCACCGGTGCTACATTACAGTTGTTGTGTAGGAGCTATGTCTGCACCTGGTTTTGTACCTTTTAATTTCTGACCCTGATCCAGACCTGACTTGAATTTCTGGATTGGCCTCTTAAGTGAATTGCCACTTCTCACTGTAGATTTGTTGACTGATCATTATTGACAGTGACCACTGTCTCTGGATTTGATCCTGGCTCTGACTTGCTGTCTCTGACTGGCTCCTGAATCACCTAGAAAGCAGTCTGTGTTTTCTGATAACTATACTTGCTTGTCAACAGTGTTCTCCCCGTACCTTGTAGGGGAGGTTCTCTGCCCCTGCAAGTCCTCAGGTTTGGAATGCATATTGGATTGCGATTGAGCTTGCACTAACAGACCTTTACTGAGAAGCTTCCTGCCATACCGCAGTAACTCACACTCCTGTCACAGGAAACATTCTGCATATGATCATGGTGCTCAGGGCAAGATAAGCCAATTCCTCTCCTGGACCTAAAGGTTGAGGTCCTCCTTTTCATCCTTAAATATAATTCCTCTTTGTCCAATGTCATCTCCTCTCCTCCAACTGTTCTATCTTCCAGTATACCCACAGTTTCAAGAAACAGTGTCCAACTACTCGCACTTTTCAGTGGGACAAATGTTAGGACTTGGACAAAAAGAAGTAGCAACACTTAAGGGGTTGAGAAACCTCCAATTAGTAGTCTAATACATGCAACCCATTGTCTCCAGTGTTCTGATCACTGGGACATTGAGGATGAAGTTACTGGAACCTGGAAGAGGAGAGAGGAAATTCTCTCTTGATTGAGAGACAATCCTGACTGATTGTCTCTCAAACAGTGAAAAGAGTACCCACTTATCACTTGCAGTGTGCAAAAAGAAAGGTAATCTTTTTTCCTCTCTTCAAATCTCTCTTTGGAAAACAGATGAACATTTACTAACTTATTCTCTGCCAATTTACAGTGCACATGATTATGTCAGCATTATGTCAGCATATCATTATGTCAGCAGCTTGATCTGGATCTGGGGCAACAGGATGGGAATGAACAGATATCCCACACTAAAATTTGTGGGCCAGGAGCCTATGAGTTCCAGGGCATCCAGAAAGGAGAGTCAGATAGTCAGGTATGAGACAGAGAGCCAAAACAAAAATCCGTATCTGTGTCTCCTTTCTTTGCAAGATGCCTTATTTTTTGCATCTCTAACTCAGTGCTGTTATATAATAATCACGCCAGAATGAGGTGACTACATCGAGCATTTATTCAGGTGAAAGCACATAAAAGAAGCAAAGTATGGATAACTACTCACGAGGTGATATCTGCTGGTGGGATACTGGACCCGAACATCCTCTCGAGCTGGCAGGTCAGAGAGAGAGAGTTGCTGACCAGCTCCCGTGGAGACAACATAGGCCTCAAAGTTAGGAGTTTCTCCTTCCCTCCCTCTCTCCTCACTGTCCTCTTTATGTCCAATGCATCCTGGCATGTAGAGATAGTACGACCCAGGAGGCAGGCCAGTGGGGTTGGACAAACTCCGCCTTTAGTTGCGCAGTTCCCCACACTGAGTGCACAGGCACGCATGCCAGTCAGGGGTCCCAGCCCTCAATTCAATGGTCCTGATTTCCTCTTCTTCTTCCTCATTTCTAGGTGTTTGACCTCCACAGCTAGTTTGGAGGACGTCTGCGGTTAAGTTGGCTACAAGCCCAGTCGAGTGGCTGCCTTCAACAGCTTTTCGGAGGGGGCTGCCTGTGAACCAGGTTGAGCAGCTGCATCCATGGTCCTTATCGCTCAGCCAAGACAGGCAAACATCTTCTTTCTCAAGGTCTGGCCTCTGCTTCCCACAGGAGATTTTTTTATGACTCTACAGATCATAGAAATTTCCATCTCCAATACAAATGCAAAAGAGAAAAGAAGCTTCAGCATCTTTCTGCCCTGCCTCAAGCTCAGACTTCCACACAGGTCCGCCTATGGTCCTGTGCTCTATGCACAGGTCCATATATGCTCTTGCTATCTCATATACACATACACATATAAAGTCGGCTGTTCAGAGTTTGTGCCACCCAGTACTGTGCATGAGTGTGATTTGCCACTGCTCCCAAACAGCCAACTGCATTCTGACATTTCAGGTTCTTCCACTTACTTGTCCATCCCCATTGTAGTATCTCTCTTCCTCCTTCACCATTTTCCCCTTACACATCCCTGTCTGGGAGGTCTGTTCCTTTGCTTTGGTGGATTCCTGGAAGATCGCGTTTTTTCTTCATGTTTTCAGACCAGCTCTTTTTGACAATCCTGGCCCCCATGGGTATTGAAGTCTCCTCCCTTGAGCAACTGAATCAGTTCCTCTACAGCTGTCCAGCTGCATACCTAGTTGTGGGCAATGTTCCATTCCCCAAGGCCTCCTGGAGAAAGGTTAGGAAATTAATTAACGCAAATTATTTCATCTCCTGCTTAGTTTCTTTTTTACTTTCTTATTTTCTTTCCCTTTCTCCTGCCAGGATGGGCCCTTCAACAGTCTCCAGATATAATCATCAAAGAAGGAGGAACTGTGTCTATGAGCTGTTTACAGATGGGAACTACACATGCCTACGTGTCATGGTATAAGCAAGCTCCAAGAAAGAGCACCATGCTGCAGCTAGTAGTGTTTTCAGTGGAAGGTGAAAAGGCAAATTTTGGGGAGGATTTCTGCAATCACTTGAAGAGTAATGGAAGTAAAGGCTATCACTTGTCCTTTTCAGTAGGTCTGGCATATATTGTTGTGACTCAGATCCTGAGGAAGCTGAGCAAAACAGAATCATAGAATCAGAGATTGTTTGAGGTTGGAAGGGACCTCTGGAGATGACCTAGTCCAAGTATCCTGTTCAAGCAGGGTCACACACAGCATGTTGCACAAGATCGTGTGCAGATGTGTTTTGAATATCTCCAGAGGAGACTCCATTGACTCCCTAAGCAACCTGTTCTAGTACTCTGTATTCCCCACAGTCAAGAAATTTTTTCTCATATTCAGATAAAACTTCTGTTTCAGTTTGTGCCTGTTGCTTCTTGTCCTGTAGATTGGCATCACTGAAGAATGTCTGTCCCCATCCTTTTGACACCCTCCATTAAGATATTTGTGTACAAAAATAAGTCTTCTGTCTTCTCTAGGCTAAACGGGCCCATGTCTCTCTGCCTATCCTCATATGAGAGATGTTCCAGTCCAGTCTTCATAGCCTTACACTCAACTTCTCCAGTAGTGTCATATCTTTCTTGTATTGGGGAGTCCTTAACTGTATACCAGATGTGGCTTCACCAGGACTGAGTAAAGGGGGATCACCTCCCTCGATCTGCTGGCAGGACTCCTCCTAATGAACCATAATCTCTCTGCACAGAAAGAGACTTGCCCTTTTCCTTCTCCTAACTCAATCGTATACTTGTCATGGGAGTCTCTTTCCTCTCATTCTCTCCATTTCTCTCTTGTCTTTTCCATCCACCTTTCTTCTTGCCTGTCCTTTTGTCTTCTCCCTGCCTTTTTTAATTCCTAAGAGGACAATTCTGTATCTATTTGACTTGGTTAGTATTATAGTGGAGGACAATGTAGAGTCTGGAGCACTCCAGTGTGCTGAGGAGAAACTGTATTAGTCTATGCTGTTGTGAGTCACATATAGAAGCTTAATGATGACATCCTGAGGGCTAAATTCATGGCACAGGCAAGTACATTGAAGAGTAGGGCCTTCTCTGATATACTGCTTGTTCCATATATGAGGCCCAAAAGCCAGGCAGAGATCCAAAGACTGAGCATGGATGAAATGACTGAGAAGAATAGATTTACATATGCTAGGACATTGGGATTTACAGATGTTACTTGTAGCATAGGCTGTAAGGAAAAAAAAATACAAAGAAGAATAAGCTACTGTCCCTTAAGACCAGAATGGGTGTATACCAGTATTTGGGTAAAAATCTGGGAAAGCTGCCAATGCTTGAATACTTGTTTGAGAGGATGTAGTGCAGCTAGTTTTTGGTATACTTCTAAAACAGCCAGACAAAAATAAACTGCATAATTGCAGTTAATAGGGAAGACTTTTTAGATTACCTGAAATTTTATTTGACTAAAAAAGATGCAGTATCTAACAGTGAAGCAAGAGCAAGTCTTATGGATATTTCTAAGACCGCGGTAACAAAAAACAATGCTGGTTGATTGACTGAATAGAAAGAGCTGTTGGAAAGAGAACAGTAAGTAGGAAATGGCGTTACAAAAGCACAAGTTTTAGAAGTAACAGAAAAGGACATCCAAGTCATGGATTGCCACAATTGACAGGTAAGATCACCATTAACAACCGAAAATGTTATGGGAAAAAAAGAGTATTACAGGAACCTTGTTGGTAGAAATCCCACGTTCTATTAATATAGTGAAAGTATTTGATTTGTTCTACCCGACCCTTTCTCAAGAGAATCACATTGATGAAGATATAATGCTTAGTGAGATTAAAGATGCTGCAAATTTTGGACAGAAAAAAAAGGTCAGGAAAGAGGAGGCCCATTCACAGCTTTTTACTCACAAAAAAAAGTAAGAAGTTGCCCACATCTTAAACACAAAGCACAAATTTTCTGATAGGTGAGGATAGTCTACTTTCTCTATCTCTGGGAATGGGCAACAGACCACCGCTTGTGTAGGTGAGGCCAGGAGTCCTGGCAGAAGCAATATGGATGAGTATGCATTCATCTGTGATTTTCTTCACAAGATCCTGTCTTTTCTGTTTTCTGATAGAACAAGGTGATGAGTGATGAGACAGGGTTATTTCCAGGGTCATATCAGAGTCTGTTACTTTCTAACCAGGTTCTTTTAGATATTCCACACACAGAGTTTAATATAAGGTTTAATATAAAAGGTTACCTTGAAGGTATTTGATGTTAAACAGAAATACTGATTTAGCAAAGTGATAAACTTTGCTATCTTTAATATCGCTTTAATATAAATAAACTTTAATATAAAGTATAGCGATTGCAATACAATGCAATCATAATGCAAGTGTGATCTCCATTACCGGTCTCTATAATATGCTTAGCATTATGATGCTGTGTGCCCCCAGTCCCTGGGAAGGAAGACAGCTCAAGCTTGTTGCTCTCTTTAAAATTCTTTTGTGACTTATTTAGGTTGTATAATCTGTGTTGGGCTAAGCCAACATACTTTCCCCACGCTGGTCTTTCTAACTCCGGGAAACATTCACATTCTTTTGATAAACTCAGGGAAAAAAAATTACACCAATTGACCCACTTGTCAGATTCAGCTGCTTATCTAAACAAAAGTCATTTTCTAGTCCTCTTTGTGGTGTGATAAAGTCAGTTCTCAGTGCAACAGCTGTGGTTAATGATTCATACCCTGTATTATTCCAGAGCTTCTTGGGCCCTTGCCCTTGCCCTTGCCCATCTCCTCTGAGCCCTCTTCCATGTAGGAGTTTATTGGTCTGTTATAGGTGAATAAGAGACTGATTGTCAGGGAAGTTCATCTTTAAAAACTATTGTTCCTTTAAGAAGCTAAGACATGCAATTGACCAAAGCCAGCTCCACTTCCTTGCAGCATCTTTAACCACTGGAAAAAATGCAGAAATTCCATGGAGTGCAGCAATCTACTGATATGAGTGGGTCAGTGACAGAGAGCCGACGCTGGAGATCAACACAGGTCCAAACCATCTGTTGAGCTTAGAGCAAAGGGCATAGCAGAATTCAGCATGCTGACAATGACACAAATCTTCCTGAGAGATAGGTGTCTATGCCATGGCGAAATACTGGTTCACTGGAAACACTAAGAACTTGCAGGTTGCAGGGTATCATGCCCTTTCCTCAGTGAAAGACAGGAAAGTGTGCTGAACTCACTAATCAGCAACAGGGGAAAGAGACATACCAGGGAACTGTATAAGGATGGAGGACTCTGTCTCCTTCCAACCACACCCAGAGGAATGTTTAGTCATATGGTCAGTGTGTCAGCGGGTATTTGTGAGTGTTCATATTGCTGTTTGAACTTATTCCAGTATATAACTGAGCACACTGATGCAGTTGTGCTGCACCAGCAAATTTCCTCAGAAATAAGCTTCATTATAAATTGCAAAAATAAAGGTACTTATGAGCCACACCAACAAAAGTGACAAACAACATGCATTTCATGATCTTTACACAGCCAGTACACAGACTGGTGTACAGACAGTCTAAACTGATAGAAATATGCTGTCTGAGATGATACTATCTGTAACCCAAGATTTGCCACAGGAAAAAAAAAAAAAAAAATCCAAACAAGTAAACAACGCCACCACCACAATAAACATTTGAAGGTTCCTTTGAAAATTTTCTACATTGATGATAACTCTGCATTGAGGAATGCATATTTTTACTAGAAACTAAATACTGTAGATATTCCCTTGATTTCATGTCTGTTTTGACAAATGTCATCTCTTGAGTGATGTGTGTTTCTTTTTTATATATAGAATGCAGTGCTTTCTATATTATTCAATAAATAAATAAAAATAAGGGAGTACATGTACTGTTCTGTGTCCTTCCCTGCTTAAATTGTTCAAATGTGGGGATGCTCACCATTATTCTTAGACAGCATTTCTCTCATCTAATCTCAATGATCATATAAATCTAAGTATAAATTTTTCTTTGGGGGGGAGAATGTTCCTTAGATACTAATTTTTGTCATGGAAGTATCTTAAAATTATAAGATATGGATTACTATGAAAACAAATAATGAGATGTCCTGAAATCTTTCTCTGAAGAATGGTTTCTGTCATGATGCTGAACTTGCTAAAATTTGAAGAATTCAGTGAATATTTTCCTAGCAGCTGCCAACATCACTCTATTAGCTCCTGAAAGACATGGGCTAATGTCAAATGACTGTTGACCAAAGTCATGCTTGATCACACTGAACTGGTATGAGAGACTAAAGAGGAATAATCTTTCTATTCCACTTTTGTTCATTGTTTTTTCAAGAACCCTGGAGAAATGGTGCACACAGTGCACCATTTTAAAAGATGTGACTAAGCCAGGAAATCTTCCAAAGCACTAGATTTTCCTGGGCTTTAAACTGGTATCAGTGTACAGTTTTCTTAGAAACTAATAAGGGTTAGTTTTTTCCTGAAGAAAATGAGAATTTTTTTTTTCATTAAACATGAAATAAATTATAATTATCAGAATTAACAGAAGTTATCCAATCCCATGGTAATAAAACAGAACAAGAGCATTTCCCACTCTAATTCGACTCCCCTAGGGATTTTGATTTCTTACTCCAAAAGACATCATTTAACACAGACACAGAATGCCGACAAAAATTTTATATCTTTTTTCATCCTCAGACACATCTTTAGTAATCTAGTTTAGTAATTCCTTATGCTGTAAAGGAGATCTTTCTTTTTTTTCCATATGTTTTAAAGATTGTGCCTTTAAGATATGTGTATAGCCAAATTCCGGAAATATCCAGTAAGTCAGGATTTGAGTAGGGAAACAGCACCTTACCTGTCATTATCTTATGATTTTATTGATCTTAAAAGAAGCTAACTCATTTTTTCTTTTCATTTTTTCATATCTGTCCCCTTTGAACCAGAAATTCAAAGTGCAATTCACCAGAGATGCACTAGAGGTCATATGTTACATCTACTACACAAAATTATAATATTTCTCATTTTGCAAGACAGAAAAGCTGCTCTGATAAACATCTTCATCTTGGAATGAGCAATAAATTGTAATGCATCTGAATACACCAGAAAGTGCAGCACAATTCTGAGAATTAACTCCCAGAGTCTCCATGCTGTTGATGCATTTCCCACCAAGGAAGGACAGCTGTAGGCAAAAAGAGAGCATACTTATCCAGAGTGCTGCCTAAGTAGGCTGATGGTATTTACCTAATCCACCTTCAAGACCTGAAGAAGGAAGAAATGACATGATATGATCATGATATGAAAAAGCAGGAATAGTCTAGGCAATGTCATGGGCTGCTCAGCAAATGGAAATAAACACATGACAATAATTCTACATAGGACAATACAGTCCACAGTAAACCACAACAGAACTGCAGGAGAGGACCTCCATGAAACACCAAACAGACCTTGTAAAGGACTCTACATCTATTATTGTTCTAGCAATCCAGATGCTCACATTAGAATTTGTCTCCACTTCTGGTCTGTGTCATAGTCCTTGTCCTTAGAATAGGTGCCCATCCCCAGGTTACAAGGCTTTAAATTACCAAAGTTCATACATGATCACCAAAAAGCAGATGGGAAAGGCATACTCAGTGCAGCTGGGGTAATGAAATACAACAGATGAGATGGAAAGCAACATCTCAAGGAGCTGAAAGGTAAGGTGTGAGTGTGGTGGGGAAGCAGGGAATGGGAGAAGACTAAAGTGACACTTTAGTGATGCATTGGGTTAGATGAATAGACAGTGCCATGGATTGATAACTGGCTGAATGGAGGGTTGTGATAAATGGGGCTGAGTCCAGTTGGAGGCCTGTGGTCAGTGGCGTCCACCAGGGAACATTACTGGGCCGAATACTGTTCAACTTGTTCATCAATGACTTGGACAAGGGGGCAGAGTGCACCCTCACCAAATTTGTAGATGATACCAAACTGAGTGGAGAGGTTGACACCCCAGAGGGCTATGCTGCCATTCGGAGGAATCCACATAGGCTGGAGAAATGGGCAGAGAGGAACCTCGTGAGGTTCAACAAGGACAAGTGCAGGGTCCTGCACCTGGGGAGGAATAACCCCAGGCA